>JADRCD010188754.1:2590-23720 GCA_019843815.1 Montemys delectorum | reverse complement strand
GGGAAATGCCTCCATGAGATCCAGCTGTGGGGCATTTCCCCAACTGAAGCTCACTTCTCTGTGATAACTCCAGCCTGTGTCAAGTTGACACACAAAACTAACCAATACAAGCATCAAAAATACCTGACTAATACAGATGTAGAGGCTCACAGCCATTCATTGAACTGAGTACACGGTCCCCAATGAAGGAGTTAGAGAAAGGTTCTATGGAGCTGAAGGGTTTGCAGCCCCTTAGGACGAACAACAATTAGTAACTAGTACCCTCAGAGCTCCCAGGGACCCAACCACCAATCAAGGACTATACAGGGTGGGATTGAATGTACTGGCAGCAGGTATAGAGTAGAGGATTGCAAATTCGATCATCAATAGGAGTAAAGGACCTCGGCCTTGTGAAGGTTTTGTGCCCCAGTGTTGGGGAATGCCAGGGCCAATAAGTGGGAGAGGGTGGGGTGACAGGCATTGGGAAGGAGGAGGCAAAAGGGGTTTGTTCTTGTTTTTGTTTGTTTGTTTGTTTGTTTGTTTGTTTTGGAGGGGAATCTGGGAAAGGGAAAATGTACATGTAAATAAAGAAAATACCTAATTAAAAAAAAAGAGTATCTAGAAACAAAACATTTTATTCAAGCTTCTTAGAGCTTAGCAACCACTGAAATTTGTATTAAGAAGCACTTCTTTCTTGTGAGATTTATAGAGTATAGAAATACAGTGTTAAATGAATTAGTATCATTTTGTATAAATAGATTTTATGCAGGATAAATATTCTTGGTGATATTAGAATACTTTTGGGGATATATAAGAAAACTTTCCTTGGATGGAGTATTATCTCCTTCAATGTACCAGTGATGTACATCTCTCATGCTGAGAATAAAAGTTGACACAAGTTACAATATACTCTGAAACTCATTGAGTATACATGCTGGAAATTAAAGAAGTAAAAATTGACCTTTTCAAGGGTACAGGGTCAGAGAGAAAAAGAGAAGTAAATGGTACAATTAATCTGATCCAGGGAAAGGAAATAAACCAGGGAGAGTTCTACATAGGGGTGGATGGAAGATAAATACAGTAAGAGAAGGTGGAAGTTAAAATAATTTTAAAGAAGTTTGAAAGTGTCAAAACAAATTATATGATTATTTACCTGAAGAAGTCTGTAACACATGTGAATCTGTATGTATAAATATGTATATATGTGTGTATAATAATTTCTCATCTGGGCTGACCATACACACTCTAAGAGCCAAACACTAGGAATCTCTTTCCAGTTGTTTGTTGGGATTATCTTGAAGACTTCTGAACATATTCCGAACTTACAGGAATATCAGGGCTGGAGAGGTTGCTCAGCAGTTAAGAGCACTGACTGCACTTCCAGAGGTCCTGAGTTCAATTCCCAGCAACCACATGGTGGCTCACAACCATCTGAGGAAGTCTGATGCCCAGTATTTTTGGTATGTCTGAACAATGGTGTAGTCATACACATAAAATAAATAAATAAGTCTTTAAAAAAAAAACTATGAAATTTTGGAATTGTTTGTTCCCAGTGTTCCAGTCTTTTATAAATTGAATTACTAAACCTATTTAAGTGATGAACATACATTATATAAATGAAGAGAGAAGATAAAAAATAGTATTATAAACTCTGGTAAAAATCATTTTAGCACATTTTTTAAGTCTTTCCTACTGACTCTCAAATATCAATAGTTTTCCTGATAATACAGAGTAATATATATTTTACATATATAGTTAATATCCATTATTACTCCAGCCATAAAAGCACACAAATACTTTCATGTCACATCTACAGGGAACATAACTTTTGTTGAGAGTTACACATATGTGTAATATATTCTTATATCCTGATCATACCCACTCCTTAACCTATTTAATCTGTTTCCCACTCCTGATGGCCATCTTATTTTTCCCAGCTAGTATCTCTCCTAATTCCATGTCTTCTTTAGAACCCCACTATATTTTATAGTTAAAAATAAAGTTGCTTTTATAGTTAAAAAGTTTTATTTACTGGAGCATAGGCAATCTGAATGGCTACAGTACTGAAGAAATAACCCCTACCTCCCTGACAACTACTAACTCCCAATAGACTTACTGCCTAGCACTGTGAATGAAGGCCAGCAAGGAGGAAAGTTCCAGATCAGCCCCAGCTTGACCACTTCATGCTCAGTAATTAAACAGTACAGTGTCTTCATCAACAAGTTGTTTCCTGCTAGTTCTAGTTGGCAAACATGAGCAATATCCACACTGCCCTGGGGAGCTCTGGGGATTCCCCCAACCAGTAACTCATAAGGAGAAATGTCAGAGTAACTTCCTGCTACTTACTTTTCCTAAGTTGCAAAGTTAAGTTACACGTATTGATACATATATCTCTCTACTTCTACATCAAGATTGACAAAGTATAATTTTCTGTAGACTTCATTGTCCCTTGGAGTAAAGACTCTTAAATCAATTTATATTTCAACTAAGAAGGGGGTTTTTGAATGTTGACAGAAAAATGATAATAAAGTGGCATACAATCAAGGAAAGAGAACGGAGGCCTTGGCAGTCTTCCCAATGACCATTACATGGGAGTACCAATGAGAATAGCCTTGACTGAGACAGTGAAGTGGTAGAGTGAATGGTAGAGTGGAAGAGAAATGGGGATTGTATCAGAAGAAAATCTGGAGGAAAAACCCATAAAGATTGACAGGTATACATTTTACTTAATGTTAAAATTTTTGGTGAAATGACCTCATTCTGCATATTAGTATAGTCTATATCAGTTTACAACTCAGGTTTTCTGAAACTAAGGGAAAATGATAGAAACATATTTAATGATATTGTAACTATATCTATTTATTTCTTGTAATTTGTTGCATGTTACCTATAGAAAGTTTACGGTTGTTTACCTAAGACTACTTTTTTAATACTATAAATGAAATATTCAGTTCTTAGAAGAATTATAAAAACATCAAGAGTTTTCTTTATATCAGAAGTTTTTAGTAAAATATATCTAGCTTTTACTAAAATAACTTTTCAGACAGCCTAATTCCTCTTATCTCTTCATACTTATTCACAGAAGCAGAACATTAATATATTTAGACCTTTTGATTGGAGACAGCATTTGCACTGGAATAAAACATTAATGCTATCATTGAAGCATGAAAATTCCAAATTAACAGAAACTGATGCTGCTATTCAGACAAAGTGGGAGTCACTGTGAGAAATGGAACCAATTCCATAAAACATGGTTAAGCAGGAAATTAGAAATCTACATCTAAGTTTTATTCATCATATATGGTAAGACAATATATTAATCCACGTACCAAGCCTGCTTTGAGTTATATGCCTTCTTTCTACAAACTTAAAATTAATACCTGATGATGATTCAGGCAATGGCTCCAGACTACTTGTCTCCAAGTATGGATCTGCTGAATAATACTTGGCATTTTCCCCAAGAACACTCTTTCTTAGTTTTCTCTTTTCAAGTATAATAGTATTTGTGCTGCTCTTCTAGAGATGACATATTTACCGTGTGTGCTGCACTGATTGCTATTACAAAAGGCTTTATAAAGTGGGGGTGGAGTGGGTTATGCTTTAGTTCAGAGTTTGAGAATACAATCCATCCGAGCAACAGGAAGTGAATCCCTGTCCATCATGAGTCTCTGCTCAGAAATCAGAAAGAGAATACTATACTCAAATGACTTTCTCCTTATTCATTCTGGGCCCTAAGCTATCCACACTTAGATTGGTTTTCACTGATCATAGACATGTCAAGAGGTTTGCCTACTAGATGACTCTAGATCTTGTCTGGTTTCACGTAAATTTTAAGCATCATAGGACCTGATAAGCCTTCAGTAAAAGTGAACAGTTTTTATTCTTATTTTCCCTTAATTAAATCACTTAGCTGAAAATCCAGAAATTATTAATGCAAATATAAAGAAACATACTTACATATTGGGAAGTTGCTATAATATGAAGAGTAGAAATATATTTTTATTAATTTTGTCCCTCTGAAACTGACAGATGTACTCACTTCTAGTTAAGCATTTTTTCTTTTTAGTGTATGTGAACTTCTATAAATTTAATCAGTAAAATTAGACAATTTTTAAAATCCTGTACTTCTAAATATCATATGTATTATTTATATTCACTCCATGTTAGAAATCATGATATTTTTTCTTTTTTGTTTGAGATTCTTTTGTGAACCCTTAGCAAAGTAATGAATAGCTGGAATGTCTTTCCTCTCCAACTTTAGTTCACAGTGATGAAATCTCTCCTGAGGCAGGGACCCAGTGCACAGGAAGGGAAGACACTAATGAAAATTAGCATTCTAAAAGAATCCACTGCAGCTGTCATCATAAAAAGGAACTGATTAGTGGTTTGGACTGTGGTAACTCTCTAAATTATCAAACAAAATACTGCAGAAGCATCCATTTATGTATATGAAAATTACAATTTGAACATCACACTTAGGGTACATTAATCAACTTCATTCTTTGTTTTTATGGGTAATGAGGCTTCACAGAAAGGTAAACAGCTAACTAAATAAAGTTGCTTTCATAAAAATGGATTAAATATACTCACACTTTACAGGGAGAAAAAAATGGAATGTGCTAAGAGGTGTTTAAATAAAGGAAGCTTCTCCATGGTCGTTTATTTCCATTTTTAGTGGTGTCTAAAACACATTTTCTTTTCTTGTTTCTTAGTTATTATGTTTCCCTTTTAAGCTTCTCAGGCCAGGTTCTTTTATAGTTACACTACCTGTAGTATGAATGGTAAAATATGGAAAAGTAATTAACATAATGCATTACTATATCTTATTTGATATCCAGCAATATAACCACCCACATAATAGGTTAGTTTATAAAAGCTATTCGGTTCTTGCATAGCTTGTTTTCAGGTGATAACTGTTTCCTGAGGGGAAAATGCAATGGATTATCTTTATTATTTTGTTCTCCCATTTTTGTAAAAATGTGTATAAAAACTTGTTATATCATATTTGTACTTTCAGAAAACTAAACCAATCTTGAATATGAATTGTTTAGATGATGAATGGGAAAAAGATTTACAAAATATGCCAAGCATCACAAATAACTGTTCAAAGAGTACTACACACAAACAGTCTTGAGTTGACATACTCAATACAATAAAAAAATGCATATTTTCAGTGTTTTAAATTTTTAAATCCATGATAGTTCATATATGTGTGTGTATGTATATGTGTGTGTATGTATGTACCTATGTATGCATACACATGTAAACATATATGTGTGTATGTATATATGTCTGTATGTATGTGTTGTATACCTATGTATGAATACACATGTAAAATTAGCCCTAGGCTCTAGCATGCTGTCTCTAGATGGTCAGGCACAGATTTGAAGAGTGAGTTTCTGCTTGAATCCTTTACATCTACTGATTTTCCTGGAAAAGTTTAAGTACATTTCTAAATCTCACTCAACAAATTTTGCTGTCTTTGATTCATGGAATTACTTTTTCTAAGGACATTTTATATTCTTATACCGTTTTTTGACTCACCTCAAAGCTTAAAAATTCTAGAGTATTCTAAGTTGATTCTTTCAACATTGCTATTGCCAAATATACATAGATACTTGGATAGTAGTTGCTTACATGATTACCACCACCATGTATATCTTTTCACACATGGAAGTGATTTTCATTGTCATTATTATTATGTAGCACAAAATCTAAATAAACAAACACAAAAACTTCCTCATTCTTCATATAATTTTTCTCAATACTTATTTTATTCTATAAAATAACATAACATGTTCCATAATTTGTTTTATATTTCCATGTTTTCTTTAAGGTTGATGTTGACCATATAATTTGGCTTCAAATGGCTATTAGAAATAGTGTTGGTACACTATAATAATATTTACACATCATTAAGAGATAACAGGAGAACCATGTTCTTCATCATGTCTTTCTTCCTAAAGAAGCTAAGTATGAAATCTAGAAATTATTTTTGGGCAATTCAGTGTTTCTTTAAACATAATCATAGGCATAAGTTACATGGATGGAATTTTTTGTTGTTCTACATGTAACGTTAACCTGAGTACAGCTGAAGTTCATCGAGGAGCTGGTTCTCCTATTGTTCTCATTCTCAGTAATATAGCATACCTCATCAAAATTATCTGCCTGCAAGGCACACTTTTGTGATAGTGGCCCAAATATTATGTGTCATAAGCCATCTAGAATATGTCCACCATTTTTGCATGGCCTATGATGGGTAAGCTCTGAGATGCAGGGTCCCTAGGGACTTTGTCTTAGGATTGCTTCTTGTTGTTGGTATGCCTTTTCTATCACTATAACATAGCCTAGTGATTCCTGGCATTAACTCACCACACTGGGCAGATTTCCTCCAGAACCATCATGACTACATAGTCATATATGAATGCTGTGTAAATGAATTGATGAGTTCATAATTCCTTATAATGATTTTATAGAATTCCTAAATTGATACAAGTCATTTCAAGCCCTCTATAGAGTAAAAGCTGCAAATAGAGCTGTGTATCCTTTCATATGTCACAAGCTAATTGCAGTAAGAAAAAAAAAGCAGGCTTAAAGCGCATTTATGATCAAGGAAGACATTCCTTCTGCATTAGGTGTGAGAGACCATTATCTCATAACTAAAGCTCATAACCTGGGAATGAACATGTGAAAGAACAGAAAATAAAACTGAGCTTATCTATACAAAACTTCAAAACTAATAAGACACAAATGATCTGTCTCTTGACAAAATTGTGCTAACTTGTGACATAAAACGTATTGCTTTAAACTTACAATGAACATATGGGGCTAGTAATAGATATTAAATGTTTAGTAAGATACTTGTCTTACTGGAAAGAAATGTACATAATTCTTCTGTTCTTCCTTAAGATTTATCAATCTATGGCATGAAATATTGCCTTAAATCTAATATGAACTTATTGGAATGTAAAAGTATTTTTAAAATATTATAATCAATTACCCTGCTGTAAAGGTTCTACCTCATTGTTGTATGAGGTGATCTTTAGAGAAATTATAAATACTGAGAACAGAAATAAAAGTTTGTTGGAGCTTGCTTGTTGGAGCTTTGGATCCACCAAATGTGTGTATGTTTATGTATGTATGTATGTATGTATGTATGTACATATGTATATATGTATGTATGTAAAGTTGTTGGAGCTTTTCTTTCTTTGTTTTATCTAGAATGAGTGAGTGTTTTTTCTGCATACCTGAATTTTATCTCCATTCCTTCTTTATTTTGTTCATTCTCTTTTCTTTTCATTTTTCCTTTTCTTTTTGGTTCAGGGTTATGAACTCTGAGCCCGTTTCCTGATCCACAAGGGACCTGCAAGTCAAAGAGAAAACAGCCCAAGCAACTAACTTACTTTTCTTAATCTCCTGCTGCTATGAACAGGAGTTAATTGCCAAAATTCAGCAGCTTTTAGCCACAGAATAGTAAGAGAGATTTAAATTCCAAGTGACCATCAGCTTCTGCCCTCCAAATTAGTAAGAGAGAATTACAAGGCCAGAGATCATCAGCCTTTGTTCTTCATCCAATGTTGTGCCCCACATCAGTACCTGAGCTTAAAGGCCAGGAATGATCCCTGGCAGTTATGCAAGTAATGGACCACATTTTGATGGGATTAAAGGTCTGCTATATGAGATGGAACCCTTGTATGACCACGCTAAATTATCCAAGAACCTGACATTAGATATGACATGGTCCTAGGGGAAATCCTATTACTATTTCCCTGATAAAGGATTACAGCAAGGAAATATTCCTAGTGAGATTGCTATGACCATAGAACAAGCTTTGCTCAAACATCACTGGAGACGCTTCTTTCAGTAAATGGGAATTAACACAAAGTTATACTTTTATTTGTAAAATATTGTTAGTTTAGTTTCTGGCTTCTTAATAAAACAAAATGTAAGAAACATTATAAACATATGGGATAGCATATCTATATTTAAATTTGTTTTATTAGGTAGGCTTTTTATATGTTTGTAACACTATTCTGATATTTTAGGTAATAATAATACTAGCTATAATATATAATTAATTATACATTATAATAACTAACTATATATAATAATTATAAATTTATATAATAAACAGAATTATAAATACAAAAAAGCAATATTACTACTACCACTACCACAACTATACTAACATACTACTACTACTACTACTACTATTACTATACGGACTCTTCTATTTTTTAGAGATCTCTTTATGTAATCCTGACTGTCTGGAACTGGCTTTGTAGACAGGCTAGCTTCAAACTCATAGAAATTCATCTACCTCTTCCTCTCAAGTATTGGTATTAAAGGTGTGTACCATCATCTCCCTAGTTTTTAATTTCTTATTTTGTTTTACAAATATGTACCTGCTTGTTTCATTGCTGGGCAGAGTGGTTTCCATTTTATGTCATAAAGGTGGTGCATTGATTGGTTATGATTTTGATATTCTAGAAGCAAACAACTTTGAGACAGTAACAAGAATTATAAATTCTCACTGCAATTTTATGCCTTTCTTATACTGACTGCCTTCTGTTACATTCATTTGGGCCACAGTCTGTAAATCCATCTCCTCCAACTAGAACAATGTAAATCACAAGGAAAATGGAAATGTGGGCTCAATAAAAGCTAGCAATAGTTTTATTTATTTATTTACTTTTTGTTGGAAGTGGTTTATTACTGCTGTTCATATTTATTGCACAAGGCAAGACAAAAAGTTTAGTCTTAATGTGTAATAACAGGATTTCACAATGAAGAAAAAAGAAATGGTTTGAAAATAAATGCAATTTCTTACAAAAACATGGCAGAAATGATAACACTTTAAAGTTGGAATACCAAAGCTGTGTATTATTATAGAGTACTTGAGGGATTACACGAATGTAGTCAAGGGTGGTTCCAGGTCCTTGCAGGTTGTCAAAAATCTGATGCTGTAGCTGAGTCACACAGATGTGTGCTTTATTGATCTCAATCTTGGATGGGATCTGCTTTTAGCTGTAAAGAAATGCAGACCATCATCCCTTTGAATTGGTTTCAGAGAGTGTGTTGGTCATTTTTTACATGGTGTAAAACATCTAACATTTCCTTCACTGACAGCCTAGCTCATTTATTTAATGGACTGTAAGTGAATCAAAACATAGTTGCTGCCAATTATTCAGAACTTACATTATTGGACAGATTCTTTCCCCCCCCCCCCCCCCCCCCCCCGTGACACTTGTTAAGGTCATGTTGTACCACACAGCTAACTCCAATTCAAAATGCCAGTCAAAATCTTTCTCTACTAGTATTGTTTGAAGCTTTCACTAGTTGAAGTCAACTAAAACAGGCTTCACCAACGTCTCTGCTGCTGAAAAGGTCTCTGCAGGTGGGCTCCCTTGGCCCACAATACACAGCCTCAAGGGATCCTCCCTTAGCTACTGCTATAGGCTTCAGGTTTAAAGCTGTGCTTGTTGTCATTGCTGCAACCCTGATTTTAACTAATTAACTCAGCAGGAAAGATACCTTTTGTAAGTTTAATGCCATTCCAAAACACCTTGAGATACCACAGCATGACAAGATGACATAAAAGTTAGTATGTGTTTGCCTCTACTTTCTCCTAGCTTTAGGCACCCTGGAGGTTTCTGGAAAATGCATTGGTTGTTCAAACGGAAACTTGATACTGAAAACAGTGAAGAGAAAAAAGAAAAAGACTGAATTCTAATTTGATGTTTCCAGTCTTTCATAAACATAAGTAAGTAAATGGATCATTCAGAGGCATTTGCACCTCATAATTAGATAAAACGACTGAAATGTTGAGAAACTCCTAAGACAAGTTTTTAATCATAGTTTGACTCATATTCCATCCATGTGATGATGGCATGTTGTTTTATTCTTTAATATTTATAGGATATTAACATTTCAAATGTTATTTTATAGTAGTTTTCATTCTCCTGTTTGAACATCATATTATTATATTCATCCTACGAAAGTACAGTTCCTTAAAACTCAAGAAAATGCACTGAATGTACAGAAATCAGAAGGCAAAAACAATTGACACGTTAAACTTAGACGTATCTGTAATTCATTTTGTTCTTGTCTTAGAGTTTCATTGCTGTGAAGAGTCACCATGACCACAGCAATTCTTATAAAGGACAACATCTATGAGGCCTCCTTACAGGTTCAGAGTTTCGGTCTATTATCATTATTGCAGGAAGCATGACATCATCCAGACAGGCATGGAGGCTGGAGGAGCTGAGAGTTCTACATCTAGAGAAGACAGGCTCCCAAATGGCTAGGAGGAGGGTCTCAAAGCCAAACCCAACAGTGACACACTTCCTCCAACAAGGCCACACTTTCTAATAGTACTACTCTCTGGGCTAAGCATAATCAAACTAACGCAGTTCTTACCAACAATTAAGGACTTAGAAATTGATTAATAAGTATGTGAATTTGAAATACTATATCTACATAAAATACATTATTTGACATCTTGCCTATAATAAACCAAATAAAGAGAAAAGGAATCATTTTCTAAAAGTCATACAGAATGGAATATATCTTTAGAATAGAGAAGTATTGTCATAATAGCCTAGAAGATGGATGCTCGCGTGTGGATGATGGAAGCTTATCTAGTCAGAATACTACATCATTCTCAGGAAAGTGAAAAGGTTAATGAAAGGCAAAACTCCATTTTTCTAATTTATTAGTTGATTTGATCCTATTTATAGAAAATATTTTAAATAAAAAATATTAAATGTCTTATGTCAATCCATTCAATAATATCTACTAAATAATTTACTATTAGTAAGATGTCAGGATACAGTTGCATAAGTGAATATGTCAACAGAGTCAATTTACTTGAGCACTCAAAAGTAAGCCCACTAATTTAGTCACCATCATGACTAAATAAACTACTAGCACTTAGCATCTCTTACCTCCTCAGTTGTTGAATGGTCACCATTAGCCTAGCATAAGACAACAGTAATAAAACAATCTACTCTAAAATGCAGAAAAACATTAGGATATAGGAAAACATGGGATATGAAAGCTATATTCTGCAAAAGAAGATAAAGAGGAAACTGGAATTACAGCATGAATTTACTTCCTATTCCTGCATAATAAGTTACAGTAAACTTAATGGCTTAAAATAACAACTATTTGTGGTCTTGTATCTATGGAATAGGAAGTCCAGTCACAGGGCATCAGGGATAATACAACTCTAAAAAGCAGATTAAGTCATTTGTTAGAATATGCTGGAATTTGTAGGCCCTTCCAGCTTGATGGCAGAACTCACTTCTTTAAAGTTGTAATATTGAACTGACAATTTTCTTGTTAATTTTTAGCTAGTGCTTGCTTTCAATAACTGTAGCCTATTGCCTACTCCTCCTTTATTGAATTCTCTATCACAGAAATTAAGAACACACTTCTTTTAAAACTTAAGAAAACCCTTCTACAATCAACACTCTAAATATAGACTATGATCAAAGGAAAATGATCATTCTCATAAATATACTTTAATCAGAGGACTTGCTATCATAGCACAGCTACAAAAGTATATCATATTCAAAAGAATAGCACTATACAGAATTCTTTACACCATGGAGGGCCCACTGTGCTACACAGTTTCTGTCAATTTAACACAAAATAGATTCATACAGTGAAAGGGAATATTTATTGAGAAAATGCTCTCACTGGTAGGCCAGTGTGGTATTTTCTTGATAATTGTTGATATGGAAGAGGCCAACCAACTGTAGGTGATATCATCCCTGGGAAACTGCTCCTGGCAAGTATAAAAATATTATGTTGAGAGAACTACAAAAAGCAAGCCAGTAAGCATTACTCCTTAAGGGTCTTTGCTTCAATTTCTACATCCAAGTTCCTACTTGAGCAATGGTCCTGACTTCTTCAGTGGATGGACTGTGATGGACCATTGAAAGACAAAAAAAAAAAAAAATAACAACAACAACATTAATGTACGAGTTGATTTTGCTCACGATATTATCACAATAGTAGAAAACAAAACTGGACACAATTCATTTCAAAAATGTCTTTTAAGACCTATTGTTTGAATGAGCAATGTCCATAAGCCATGTATTTGAACATTTGATCCTTAGTTGCTGGATCTTTTGGGATATCAACTATTTCTTTGGAGCTGTCTGAATGAAGGGTTAGGTTTTAGGATTTATATCCTTGGCCTGTTTCTAATTCGCTCACAGTTTCCTGTGAATAGACATAGATGTGATAAACAAGCTTCCTGCTCCTATAGGCAAATTGTACTTTCCATGTCATTATGGACTCTATCACACTGAAATCATAAGCCTACATAAATTCTGTATTCTATGTGTGCTCTTGGTTGTAGTATCTTATCACAAAAACAGAAAAGTAAATAACACAACTTCTAAGCATGCAACTGATTAGAGTATACAGAGTCCATCAGAAAACTGATTAGGTTAGAGTTATGAAATGATGGAAATGCACAGGCTAGCATGGTACTTGATGGAATGAAGCAACCTATAATGATCTTAGAGAAAGTTTAGTAGAATAAAGGAAAAGAAAATTTACTACATATAATTATTAACAAAGGCGGATAATAGATCAACAGATAAAGCATTTGCCCCACATTCATGATGATCATAGATGGGATCAGCAAAATCCATTCAAATCTGAGTGTGTATGGTGGACTGCCTATAATCCCAGTGCTCAAAAAAAAATGATATGGAATCCTTGGAGCAAGCTATTGAAGTGTAGAAGAAAAGATCATTTAATAAAAATATATAGTGTATAAGCTTTTACTTAAAGGACATGGAAAATTTTCTCTGAAATGAGCCATCTCTGACCTGGCCGCTCAGCTACACATG
Source organism: Montemys delectorum (assembly GCA_019843815.1). Taxonomy (NCBI): domain Eukaryota; kingdom Metazoa; phylum Chordata; class Mammalia; order Rodentia; family Muridae; genus Montemys; species Montemys delectorum. The sequence continues at coordinate 10,872 of JADRCD010188754.1, read as the reverse complement.
ACCCCAGGCTCAGCCCAGCAATGCTTCATCCAGGTTTCCAATGAACTCTTCTAAGGGGGCCCCAACTGGGGCCGTCTTGTGGCAGTCTTTGTCTTTGGGGATGTCCTATGTGCTGACAAGTAGAGGATTGGATGGTGGCCTACCTGGAGACGTGCCTGGCTGACTGGGTCCATAGCAGTGGGTACTGGGCGGAGGTCACAGCTCTATATGGGGGACAGGGCCCTGGGGAGGCATGTCTGAGGGAGGGATAGCTGCTGCTTTGAAGCCCAGGGCAGGTACCATGGCTCCACTAGGATGGGCTTCCCAGGGGCCAAGGTCAGGCGTGGCCAGAGAGCAGGGCCCAGCAGTCAGGGACTCCTGAACAACTAAGTAGGTTTTTACAAAATAGATTAATTGGGTTAAAATATTGTCTTTATTATCTGGTTCAAAAATTATTGAATTGGCATCTTGTAAATTGTGGTAATTGGATATTGCAGCCTTGGAGTTATGCTTTGCTTACCAGGTGGTGGGCCCTGTACTATCTACCTAGATAGACAATTAACTAGAATTGTCAAGCTCTACACTAAGAGATTCTACTGAAGAGAAGGACCTGTACTTCACATGGGTAGCAGAGTATTGTGCCAATCCAAGAGACGATCACCCTTTGCCTCTTGCCAATTAGGATAGGCAGGAGAGTTGGCCTTGAAGTTTTCAGAACTAGAGAGCTAGTCCTGTCTCTCAGTATTTGGGAGAGCAGGCTCTGTATCTCACCTGGGCAGCGCAGTAAAGCGTTGGGTTTTGTTAGGGAGCAGAGAATGGGGGCAGAAGTATAGGAGAACTGGTATTGCTTCTTATCTATTGGACTGTAGTTATGATAAGAGAAAGATACCCTTTTCTCTTCCCTTACACCTTAGCATCTATGGAAGTCAGGAGAGTTGGCCTTGAGATCATGAAAGAGGGAGAACTGGCCGTGTCTCTCACTGGCTGCTATACCTGCTAAAGAGTGCCTTGCAGGTCGCCTGGGCAGCAAGATAGAGCTGGCCCTTTTTTTGTGTGGGTTTGCTGATGATTAAACCTCGAGTGCATTAAATCAGAACAGCCAGTAGGTTGACCAGCTCAGATACCGCTCAGGCCCAAATCCAGGGCTTTGGATTGATCCAACCCAACATTAACCCTATTGATGAACTGCTGGAGTGCATGAAGTGGTCAGTCCTACAGATTCAAATCTTCAGTATTTCCATGACACAGGGCAGCTATAGAATATATGAGTGAAGTCCTAGTGAAGTTCCAGTACCTATGGAGTAGCAGAGGCCAGAGGCTTCATACAAGTGTTAATGTGTCACTACAATGAACATTTGTAAGCAAAGAAGTGTGGACAAAACAGATATAGTATGGAACACACTATGACACACTACAGATTCCACAACTGGATTTTTTCTTAACTTGTAGTGGGAGAAGTTGCAAGGGTGGAAGGCAATGAGTAGGATTGGGGTGCAAGATGTGAAATTCACAAAGAATCAATAAAAATTTAAAAAAGGAAAAAGAAAAAGATTCAAAAACTAAAGATCAGAATGATCTAGAAAGCCAGATACCAATTGTTGGCTCTCTGCCGGCAGGTCCAGGTGAGAGAAGAGAACCCAGGCAAGCCAAGTCTCTCCTGGGGCTGAGTGGGATGGTGAGCAAACACACTTGGGCTGGAAGTCTGTCAAATCAGGAGCTCATTTTATTGTATCAGTCTTTTGTTTACATAGGACTGAAGAAGGAGGTAGGGAAGGATGACAAAGGATATGGAGTGACTGACAGGGCCAATGGCAAAGCTTTACTTCAGCAATGGAGGGGCAGAGGCAGGGCCAGACAGGTCTTGCTGAGTCATCCCTATAAGGAAGTGACTGAGATGAGTCTCAAAACTCTGTCTCAGGCTCGGGTTTGTCCTCAAGGCCCAAACTAGGGCCAAAATGGGGCCCAACGGCCAATCATAGGCATTTACTTGATTGCTAACAAATGTATGTGTGCCTCCCTGTGTTTATATGAAAACATGTATATAAATTCGTATGTATATGTTCATATGTATGTGCATATATTCATTTGTCTAGAATACACAAAATAGATTAATATTGAATTGTCCTCGGCAGCAGAGCTGTTCAGAAGTTTCTTATTTTCTCCTTTGTCATTTTTTAATTGGACACATTCAATTTCCTCTCTGCTGTATTTATCTTTGATTCTAAAATATGAGAATTTTCTTTATTATAGAAAAACTACTAACAATAAATTATCATTCATACAGTATCATTTTATTTTGATTCATTTTTTTATTAAGTGTTTATTCACTTTACAACAACACATCAACACTTCCTCTCCTCCCAGTACCGCCCCCCCCCCCAATTTCACCTTCCCCTTCTCTTTGAAAAGGGGAAGGCCTCCTCTGTGTGACTTTTGCCCTTCTACCTCCCCACCCTGTGAGACCTTAATTTCTTTATCTTCTTAAACATAGGATTCAGTTCTACTTTATTTCCTGGTGATCCTTTATTATTACTTAAACCATACATTTTGTATTTTTCCTTACTAAGCTTGTTATTCTTGTTCAAAACACTCTTCATGAGACTTACCCCTAGAACAAAGTCTCTGGTAGGCTTCTTTGAGACTTCCTTTGTCAATGCAATTAAAATAAATCTCTTCACCTTAGCCCCAGGTAGACTCTTCAGATAAGGGCAAAAAGCAGCCACATTCTTCACCACAATTCAGCAGAAACAGACTCCAGGCAACATATTGAAATTCTTCTCCACTGAACCCTCTTGGGCCAGGTCTGTACTTTTCAAATCACTCTCAGCAACAGTCATGTATATTCCTCCTAGGATAGCCCATTAATCCCCACTTAAAGCATTCTACTGCTTTCCAAATCCAAAGTCTCAAAATCCATATTCTTCCAAACTAAGGCATAGTCAGGCTTATCACAGCAATACCCCAATCCCTGGTACCAAATTTTGTCTTAGTTAGGGTTTTACTGTTGTGTACCAACAGTGTGACCAAGACAACTATAAGGGCAACATTTAATTGGGTGTCAATTACAGGTTCAGAGGTTCAGCAAGGTGGGAACATGGCAGCATCTAGACAGGCATGGTCCAGAAAGAGCTGCGAGTTCTACATCTTCATCTGAAGGCTGCTAGTAGATTGACTTCTAGGCAGCTAGGATGAGGGTCTTATAGCCCACACCCATAATGACACATCTACTCCAACAAGGCCACACCTACTGCAACAGGGCCACACCTCCTAATACTGGCACTCTCTGAAACAAGTATATACAAATGATGACAGTGATTGAGAGTTTTGCTGGGTATAGTAGCCTAGGCTGATATTTGTGGTCTCTGCAGATCTTTAAGACCTATGACAGGCTCTTTTAGCTGTTAAACTCTCTGATGAGAAATACAGTGCAATTATATGTTACTTGGCCTTTTTTACCTTGCTGCTTTTAGAATTTGTTGTTGTTGTTGTTCTATATTTTTCGTGTTTTATTAGGTAACAGGAATAATTTTGTTTCTGGTTCAATTTGTTTGGTGTTCTATAGGCTTCTTGTACCTTCATAGGTATCTCTTTCTTTCGGAAAGAAAATCATAAATTTCCTTCTAGGATTTGTTGAAGATGTTTTCTGGGCCTTTGAGGTGGGATATCTTCTTCTATTCCTATTTTTCTTAGCTCCGAATTTCCTGGGTGTTTTGGGCCGTGAAGAATTTAGATTTTGCATTTTCTTTGACTGATATATTGATTTTTTTCAATATCTCTTTTCTACCTGAGATTCTCTTTTTTATTTCCTGAATTCTATTAGTGATGCTTAGGTCTATAGTTCCTGTACTCTTTCATAGATGTTCCATTTTCAGTATTGCCTCAGTTTATATTTTCTTTATTGCTTTTATTTCCATAATCAGGTTCTGGGTGATTTTATTCATATCTCACTTGTTTGATTGTATTTTCCTGTATTTCTTTATATTTATTTGCTTCCTCTTTTAATGCCTCTACCTGTTTGAATGTATTTTCTTGTATATCCTTAAGGGATTTATTCCTGTCCTCTTTAAATGTTTCTATCATCTTTATAAGATTTGATTTAAGACCTTCAGCATGTGCTTCAGTTTCATCAGGATATCTAAGGTTAGTTGTAGCAGGATAGCCAAGCTCTGGTTGTGCAGTATTGTTCTGGGTCTTGATTGTGTTCTTAAGCCATCCTTTAGACATCTTTTTTTCCATGATGTTGTCTTGATGATCCTGATGACAACAGGACTTCTTGGGAAGGGGGGGGGTGCTATGGATCAGACAATGGAGGTCAGGGCACTCTACTCTGCTGGCTGTGCTTCAGGCTGTGTCCCAGTCAAACCCAACTGGAATGACAGGCCATCAGAGTCTGTAGGCTGACCTAGGGAGACCCTTTTTAATGAGTAGAACTGACTAGGATGGGTGTTAGGGCAGGGTTCCATGCTGGTTACTTTTGGGCACAGTGATGCAGGATGGACATTGATGGAGTCCTGCAAGACTTCTGTGGACCAAAGAGCAAGCCACTTTGATTCAATTTTAAGAATGGTCTAGAACAGATAGAATTCTTACTTGACAAATTGGTTATACTATTTTGCTGTATTTTTTTCTTAGTATGTCATTAACTTTGTTCTTCATTGTTCAAGAATAAAAGTAGCAGCTGTGAGCCATACCCCTGTTCTACTTATAGACATGAGTTATTTTGTGTATGTCTGTCTTTGATTGGTCTTTTTTTTTGTCTTTTACATATTTTTGTTTTTGTTTTTTGATTTGTTTTTGTCTTTCAAACATTTTTGATGATAATTCAAAATACAATGATTTTAAAGTTTATCCTATTTTAAATTTGCATCCTTGTTGTATGTGTATATTAATATTATCTTTTCAGATTTATTTATTTAGTCATTATATCAGTATCACTCTGTCTTTGTCTCCTTCCTCCTTCCTGAATAGGACAAGCAAAAGAATAGACTGATAGAAACATCAATATTTAATCAATATGTGGAGAAAGAAGTGACCCTAGTTGGCTTTGATACTTTCTTACATTCCTTCTAATTCTCCTGTGTATGTAGACAGATGTATCTCCTGCCTCTGGTCCTATTTATTTTTCATCATTGTTTTAACCTGCTGGTCAGATTATATGATACATATTAATCTGTCACAGTTAACTGATTCATTCTTGTATAGGCTCATACTTTCTACTGTGCCATTGTGATCTCTATTTCATTTGTAGTATTGTATTCTCGGATTTCCATTTACTTACTTTAAAAAATAGAATCAATTTTTGTTATATTTTATAATGTACATCATCATTGCTCTTAAGTTTTAGACTCTGTGTGTGTGTGTGGGGGGGGGGTGGTTTGGACAAGTTTATAGAAGGTCTGAAGGATCATTTAGGCTTTGGATTTTCAGAAACTGTCATTCATTTCTCCTGAAAGATGGTCACAATTTCTTATTTCTTTGAGTTTGATTTTTCCACTAAAAACTGGATACCTAGCACAAAAAGTTGTAACAAATGTGGATTGATTATTTTCTTTTATAGTAACAGTTGAGACTGCTTTGTCTTGGGAAAATGGATGACAGGTATATTTGTGATTACACACACACACACACACACACACACACACACATAGTATGTTCACATATTTATTTAATACTTATATGTTAAAAATTTCCCATGTAAATTTAAAATTACTCTGTAAATTTGAAAAGATAGTTCCAATTTATATTTTAACTTTTATCCTATTTGATTGGAGATAGAGAATAAATTAATTGTGGGGTGAGTAATAGTGATGTGTTTCTATTTTTGAAAGGTAACTGTAGTAATGGAGCTTTATTACAATTACAAATTAGCAGCAGTGATTTAAATCAATGCTGAGAATATTTTTTTTGTAATATCTTAATTAATGTGGTCAAGAGACAATTTTACTTTCTAATGAATTCCCTAGTGGCTACTACATGTATCATAAGAACAAGACCTTCTAAACACTAACACAAAATTATTTATTCCCTTTTTAGAATACAAAAGATATGTGTACAATCTGCTTTTCCTTCTTATTGCTAATTAAAATGTTCTCTTATTCTATATACTAATGAACATTTCAAATATTATTTTTAGTGTAGTAAGCTTCTATATTCACTGTTGGTGAATAATAAAGAAAATAAATAAATAAATAGAGGTCATTTTAAAAATTCATAGAATGATTAAGTGCATCATCATCTTAGTATTTTGCTTAAATTTTGTCATGGTCCAGAGCAAATTCGTGAAAACAAAACCAATCGATTTCTACTTTTGTAGAAAGATCCTTCTGCCTCATTGATTAGTTCTGGCAAGATTGTGACATCGAAACTTTTGGTGCAAACTGAATATTCTAGAGAATCTCTGAAATAATATATTGTCTCTAACATACTATCAAGAGCATTGGTAATATAATTGTTGATTCATCTTTTGGTAGATTTCATCTCTAATTACAAGTGCCATTTTTGAGAATACTACTACTAAAATTTAATTCTCATGTTCGTAAAATTCAAAAGCATTGAATCAGTACTTTTTTTAAAGATTAATTTACTTTATGTATGTAAGTACACTGTAGCTCTGTCTTCAGACACACCAGAAGAGGACATTGGATCCCATTCCAGATGGTTGTGAGCCACCATGTGGTTGCTGGGAATTGAACTCAGGACCTCAGGAAGAGCAGTCAGTGTTCTTAACCACTGAGCTGTCTCTCCAGCCTGAATCAGGAAATTTTAAAAGGACGTGAATGTATCTAAAACCAGTTTGAATAATGTAAATGATAACAATGGAAACATATATTCACCTACTTTTCTGTTGGCCTACAGAAATATTATTGAATAGATAATCAGGTCAAGTATAATCTGGAAGCATTAGGAAAATGTCAAGTAATAATTAGGATTACCAAAAATATATCTTTAACATATTGGTTTAGGAGAAGAGTTACTATAACTAATTAATTTTATTATAATAATGTTTAAATTAGTGATGTACTTGAGGTACATGAGAAAGCCTTCAGTTTTCTGTAACATTCTGAGACTTTTATTATTTTCATATAATACAAATACAATGTAGAAATTCTTGCAGATGAACACTGAGAGATGTTATTAGTCCTAGCTCAGAGTATGTGCATGTATTTTTTCCAACACAGATCATAGGAAAGTCCTTTGCCTCAGTGTGAATAAGACCAATGAATTCAGAGCATTTGGTATGAGATGTATAATATATTTTTGCCGGGAGCCATGGCCTTAACTATGGCCTAGTGAAAAATTACTAGCTTACACTTACAGCCCTGAGAGGACATGTGTAGTCTAACAGAATATTTGTCGGTGTGGAGGATATTGTGACCCTTGGTTCCAGGAACTGAAGATTGTCACCAGCCCTCCCTTGCTGCGGGCTCTTCCCCTCTCCCTTGTCACAGGATCTCCCTGCTCCCTTGAAGCTTTCTCCTGCTTGTGCTTATATTGACATCCTGGAAGTAAAGTTTTTGGAGCTTGATCAGACAACTGTCTTGCTCTCATTCTTCGTGTCTCTTGTCTTTTTCAGTCTCCCTCTCCCCTGCCCCAGGATTCTGTTGAATGCTCCGTGGGTTGAGGCATATTTTGTGGGTCATTATAACTTTTCAATACTGTATTTGTGATTGGAAGAGACCCGTGATTAAGACTGTTGGAGTAGCTTATTGAAAATTTTATTTTTTTTGATTCGCTTAACTATATCCTTCCAGTGTGGACGAGGTAGCCGGGGCCCTTTGTCATTTCTCCATCATCAGTATTGACATAACCTGAGTTATGAAATATCTTTCTTGTGAAACAGAAAATTGTGTGGATAGCATTCATTAATTTATTTAAGAAACTTGATGCATGGATGTTAATGGTAGAAAGTTTCTCAAAAAAAATGCATAGATCTTTTCCAGTGATTTGGTTATCTAAGAGATAAACACTGGTTTAATTTAACACAAAGTTGAATATTATTCTTAGATTCTGAAAAAAAACAACAAAACATAAATCTTAGAATTAATTTTGTAGTAATATACATTTGGGACAAACAAAATGGCTCAGTGAGTTACTTCCCAATCACACTCATGATCAGAATTCCATAGACCAAATTCATGTGATAGAAGGAAAGAACAGATTACAAGTTGTTCTCAGTCTTCTACATATGTACCAATGTGGGTACACATACACAGAGAGAGACAGAGACAAAGAGAGAGAGAGAGAGAGAGAGAGAGAGAGAGAGAGAGAGAGAGACAGAGAGAGACAGAGAGAGACAGAGAGAG
>JADRCD010188753.1:0-24493 GCA_019843815.1 Montemys delectorum | reverse complement strand
TCTCTCTCTCTCTCTCTCTCTCTCTCTCTCTCTCTCTCTCTCTCTCTCTCGCGCGCGCGCGCGCACACACACACACACACACACACACACACACACACACACACACACTATTTGTTTATTTGGAGACAGGGAGTCACTATGTGGCTCTAGCTGTCCTAGAACTCATTATGTAGACCATGCTGACCTCAAATTCAGAGATACCTGCCTCTGGTTCCCATGTTCTAGGATTAACAGTGTATGCCACCAAGCCTAGCCTAAATAAAATATTCTTAGGAAGGGAGGGAGGGAGGAATAAAAAGATGGAGAGAGGGGGAAAAGGAGTGGTTAAGAGCACTTATTGTTCTTGCAGAGGACCTAGATTTGAGTCATAGCACCTACATGGCAGCTCACAACCATTCATAACCCCAGGTCAAGGGGATTCAATCCTCTTTTCTGACCTCTGTGAGTTCCAGGAACACACACACACAGTATATACATATATGCAGGCAAAACACCAAAACATAAAATTAAAAAAAAAAAAAGCCTCAGAGACCTAAATTCCTATTATTTTGTTTTTCCTAGTTAGTCGGCATTTAATTCCTATATTTTCCTTTTACTTGTTGCTCTTATTGGAACATATTTTCCAAACAATTCCATTTCCTCCTAGATTTTCTGAGAAAAACCCATTCCTAAAGACTGTATACTAGACACAATCCCCTGGCTTTGTAGTAAATTCAATGATGCTGTTCTGCCTCAATTTTGAAGACCCCTTAGATAAGGATAACTTTTTGACATCTGTTCATTAAAAACAAACAAAAGAATAACTAAGCTGAGTGAGGTGATGCACAACTGTAAGCTCAGCACTTGGGAGGGTGGAGGCAAAGACCAGGAGTTTAAGGCTGACCTGAAAGGGGCCCCAGAACCTACATAAAGGTAGGAGAAAATGGACTCCATAAAGTCCTTTGACCACAGCATGAACTTCCCCAATAGTGATAAATAAAATATTAAAAAACAAAACAAAAATTACGTCTACGTCTCTTCTCCAAGTAAAGCCTCAGATGACTGAAAACTGAAACCATGAAGCCTTGGTTAAGACTCTACAGGCCACACCACAAAAGCCCAAGGCAGGAGAAAGAGCAGGCATCTTGTAAAATGACTGGACTGCTTCCCTGGTCATGAATGTAGTTCAAAGTCTGAGATGATGTAGAGTCAGAGATGTAACTCAGGGACACAGCACTTGCTTACCACGCACACACAGGCCCTAAAGTCAATCCGGCACAGAAAACACAACACTAAAGAGAGAAAGGAAAAACCAAAAGAATGGCTTAGCAGTTAAGAGCACTGACTGCTCGTCTAAAGGTCCTGAGTTCAACTCCTAGCAACCATATGGTGACTCACAACCATCTCTAATGGGATCTACTTCTGGTAACAAGGTGGGAGATGGTACTGTTACTTTCCACAAATAATTTTTAAAAGTGACTTGACAGGCAAGGCAGTGGTTGCGCACGCCTTTAATCCCAGCACTTGGGAGGCAGAGCCAGGCAGATTTCTGAGTTCGAGGCCAGCCTGGTCTACAGTAGAGTGAGTTCCAGGACAGCCAGAGCTACACAGAGAAACCCTATCTCAAAAAACAAAACAAAACAAAACAAACAAAAAAAAAAAGACTTGACAGTTTCAAGCACTGTGATACTTTTTTCTACAATAGATCACCAACTTTATAAGCACTGGATTAGCTTTCTTAGATTCAACTAGTATACTCAGTCTGTAGCACACAAAGCTTCGGTCGACAAAACCAGGAGGAAGGGTATTCTGATTGTGTCTGAGAATGTGGACCCAGTGCTCTTCCAGTGCCAGTTTTCAAGTGACCTCAATGTATAGCTATCTTTCTGTGTATACACTTAGAATCCCTGGCAGGGGAAAAAAACTTCAAAATACTCAAATAAAAGCTACTACAAATGTTGGCTCCTGCACTATACTGAATTAGAATGTGATCTCTTTTATGATTAAATGTAATGTTAATCGGCTAGATGACAGAATATAATTTCTATGAAGACTAAATGACAGAAACAGGGGAGGGGAAGAGGTAATGCACAATGGATGGAGTTGTTGAAAACTAAATGATTTAAGTCATTAGCTTTCAATTAAACAAAGAGAAATTATGCCAGAGATGATGTCTGTTTTGTTGTCATAACTCCAAATGAAATATATTGTCCAGTAAATGATGAACCTAGCACTTTCATATGTAAGAATATTAATGTTTAATAAGAATTCTCTTCTACTTTCTTTATATTTTTGGTGTTTGACATAGTCTACATAGCCTATGCCTGGCGTGAGATTCTTCTTCAACTAGTGAAAGCTTCCTCAAAGAACTCATCTACTTTAGAGACTACAGGTTTTTGTTATAAATTCTGGACAATTCCAATTTGCTAAAATTTGAATGTCCTTGTGTTGAAAGAATGTTTTGAATCTTAGCAACAGAATATAAATGAATGCTTTATGGTTTAAATTGCAGTTAAACTTTCTAACAGAACTGAGAGAAAAAGATAATTAACATGTAAACTTTAGACTCAAGAAATGGGAAAGACTATTTACCAAAACTGATGCTTCAAAACAAATATATGGGACACAGTGCTTTAATGCTAGCTATCTACTCTTATACTACAAAAGAAGAAATCCTACATCATGCTGTCCATTAAATTGAACATCTATTCCTATTGTATGTGCATTGTATATCTGTGTATGTGTGGGGGCGGGAGGACAGCTTTGAAGCTGGTTCTCTTCCCACCTTTACAAGGGTTGTAGGAATCAAACTCTGGTCACCAGACTTGCACGGCAAGAGCTTTTACTAAGTCATCTTGCCAAGACCCACATTAATATACTCTTGCAATAATTTCTGCTCAATGTCATACATGTTACCTTTCCTTTCCTTTTTTATTTTTTGACACGGGGGTCTCACATAGACAAAGTTGGCCTTGAACTTGCTATGAAGTGATGGGTGGCCTTGATTGGATCCTCCTGCTTCTACCTACCAAGAGCTGGGATAATAAGTGTGAGCCACTATACACATATGATTGTTCTTTTTAAAAATGGAGTAATTAAAAAAAAAATGGAGTAATTAACTCCATTACTACCTGTCCTTATCAGGTCCTCCTGGTTTACATACCTTGTCCCCTACCCTGAAATCTCCAGCCCAGGAGGCTAGGCCATTTTGGTTATCCGCCCTCTATATACCTTTGAGCCTCTTTGCTGATGTATCTAGTTTTCCCTCTCTCCTCCCTTCCTTGTCCTTTCCCCTCCCACTACTAGGTCCAGTTAAGTTTGGTCATGTCCACTTTGAACTTTCCCAGATGCCCCTGCCTCTGGCCATGCTCTACCTTTTATCTACAATATACTTCTCTATACCTAGGAGCAGTCATATCCCACCCCCCACCCCACTCCCATTCCACCCCCCCACCTTTGTTCAGAAAAAAAAAGAAAAAGAGCCAAGCCGCACAGTGGTGCTACACACCTTTAATCCCAGCACTTGGGAGGCAGAGGCAGGCGGATTTCTGAGGCCAGCCTGGTTTACAGAGCGAGTTCCAGGACAGCCAGGGCTACACAGAGAAACCCCCTTTTTTTTTAAGAAGATTTTTTTTTTTTTAAAGTTTTATTTATTACATGTAAGTACCCTGTAGCTGTCTTCAGACACCCCAGATGAGGGCATCAGATCTCATTAGGGATGGTTGTGAGCCACCATGTGGTTGCTGGGATTTGAACTCCATACCTTCGGAAGAGCAGTCAGTGCTCTTAACTGCTGAGCCATCTCTCCAGGCCCCTAGAAACCCTGTCTTGAAAAACCAAAAAGAAAAAGAAAAAGAAAAGAAAGCAACAGCCAGGGCTACACAGAGAAAACCCTGTCTTGAAAAAAATCAAAAAAGAAAAAGAAAAGAAAAAAAAAAGAAAAAGAAGAAAAAGCGGTTATCTTTCACTTAAATACAAAACCACTGTTTTAAACAACTTATTTAAATGTTTGGGCACATGCCGGGCCATGGTGGTGCATGCCTTTAATCCCAGCACCTGGGAGGCAGAGGCAGGCGGATTTCTGAGTTGGAGGCCAGCCTGGTCTACAGAGTGAGTTCCAGGACAGCCAGGGATATACAGAGAAACCCTGAAAACCAAAAAAAAAAGTTTGGGCACAGTACCTATCTCCAATTTTCCTTCCATATCTACTTTCCTTGATAAATAAAGACTGGTTTTGGATCTCACAGCAAAGATGATTTTCAGGAAATAAAGCTACTGGTAGGGAATTTAATAAAGTATTCTTAAGTTACAGTGACATTTTATAACTAAATTGGGAAGTAAAAACTCTTATAGGAGATGGCTCAGTGGCTAAAACCACTGGCTGCTCTTCCCAAGGACTTGGGTTTGATTCCCAGAACCCATATGGTGTCTTACAACTATCTTACTAACTCCAGTTCAGGATCTGAGGGTACATGTTCATGGTACACAGACAAACATGCATTCATAACTATAAAATAAAAATTGCAAACAAAACAAAAACCTTAGGGCTGGAGAGATAGATGAGCAGTTAAGAGCACTAATTTTGCTATTACAGAGGAACTAGATTTGGTTTCTAAAATCTACATGGTGACTCACAACCATTGATTAAGTCCAGTTCCAGGGGATCTAATGCCACCTTCTGATCTCTGTGAGCACCAGGCATGCAGATGGTACACATACATACATGCAGACAAAAACTCATACACATAAACCTAAAAACATTTTTGAACAATTGTTTTAAAGCTTTCACAATATCCTCATCCTTAACGTTCAAATGTCACCCATTCCAGATCACACATCTGTAATCCAAACATTCAGGAAGAAGAACAGCCGACATATTCAGTTCAGGCCCAGTCAGGGATATACAGCGAGACCCTTTCTAAAAACGAACAAGTTAACCTATTCCCAAAACCTGCCTGGATTCCAGCAGCACAGGGCTTGTAGTTTTGAAATAGGATCTCATGCAGTGCAAGCTGGATTCAAACTTACTACGAAGCCAAGAATACCTGTGAACAACTAATTGTCCTGACTCCAGCCTCCACCTCTCAAACACCGAGATTACAGGTACGCAACACTTGAGGTATTATTGTTCTTGCTTCTGAGAGTTGTTTTTCTTTTTACACACACACACACACACACACACACACCTTACATTATTGCAGTTTGTAATGTGGCTACTTGAGATATATCTATCGGGGGATTGTTGGTTGATTTTTAACAAAAATACTTGCTTGGCCTCAAACATGCAGCAATCCTCCTGCCTCTACCTCCCAAACATTGATTACAGGCTTGGGCCACTGTGCTTATTTATCTCTTTGAAATGGCAAACTCGTTCGTTTTTTGGTGGTGGTTTTTTTTTTTTTTTTTTTTGGTTTTTTTCGAGACAGGGTTTCTCTGTATAGCCCTGGCTGTCCTGGAACTCACTCTGTAAACCTCGAGGCAAACTCTTAAAGAGGGGGGCTATATTTTGAATTACCTCTACTCGGTCTTGACTAAGACAATGAAGGTGCTGGACAGAACACTTGCTGAATTTCTCTATCCACTTGACTTTTCTCTTTTCAATTGTCCACAGCAAATCTTTGACACTTTGTACAAGGTCGTTAATCTAGCTGCCCAGAGCCAACACACTTCTTCCACAAGATGAATACAACCCTGTCAGGAAAAGACATCACCACGCCATTTGACTTGATTTGGGCAAATGAATCAATGCCTGAATTGACTGCTGTACACAGACTCTTTAGAACTCTCTGCGATGAAGTTGAGGAAAAATCATCACCCCTAAGTAGGCCAGAATCACAACACACACACACACAAAACCTGCCCTTTTGTGAAACTTCTGTCAGTGATGCTCCCACGCTCTCACTCCCACCTGGGAGAAAGGCTGCCAAATTACTTGCTGCGTACCTAGTGGCGATGTAGACATGTCTAGCGCAATAGGTCACGGCCACAACGTTTAAACCCACGGAAGGACTCCTGGAAGGGGGACACCCGCCCCCCCAATCCCTGGCATTTCTAGCCGGGGCTCCTCTGGTCCTAGCCTCATCACACCCCGCAGCGCTCTCTAAGCCTTCCGTCTCGTGATGTACCTCCGAGGTCTGGGTTAGCTCAAGGACTCGGGGAGGCAGAGGGCATAGCCATGGCCAGAGACAACCGAGGCCCGGGGAGAGCCCTAGCGGCTTAAAAAGCTCGGGACCCCCCCACCCCGAGAAAAGCACAGGGCCCGGGAATAGGGCCCAGCGGGCTGCGACTGCAGGGCCACTCGCCTCCTCTTTGGCCAGGCCGCCGGAGGGCGCTGTGGGAGCTCGGGCGGGTCGGCTGGCCCGGCCTCTCCGGATGGGACCGGTCGGGGCCCCCACACACTCCGGGCCGGGAGCCCCCTCCTAGATGGTGGTCTCTCAGGAACCCCCCTGGGTAACCGCTGAGATGGAAAACAGGAAGCGCTCTGGGCGTACGGGAGAGGCGAGGAGGGCCTCCCGGCTCCACCAGCCCCTCACCTTCATGGCCGCGACCGCCTCGGCTCGGTCGGCTCTACCCGGGAACTCAGCACCATAGCAGACTCCTCACACAACGGATCTCCTTTCCTTCTAAGGCGGCGAATGCGGCGCCTCCCGAGACCGACTAGGCGTCCCTACGTAAGGGGGCGTGGCCACGTTCGGCTCGCGCCCCGGGAAGACGCCGAGCGGCGGGCGGGGCCCACCAATCCGAACCGGGTCTTCGGGGGGCCGGTCACCAGAGCCAATGAAATGGGGAGGAAGGGGCGGGGTTTCAGGCGCAGTCTTGGGAGCACGGAGAGGGGAGGGGCGGGGCTGGAGGGGCGGGGCTGAGGGCGGGGCGTGACGCAGCGCACCAGCTCTCGGAGAGAAAGCTGCTCAGGCTGAATTGGCTTCCTCTTTTGGGTAGCTAGATTCCCTGGCCGGAGGCAGAAAGGGTTGTGATGAAGTAGGAAACTCGGTTGATTTGAAGCTTTTGTTCTAACCTGCGAAGCCGGGCCTCGGGCTTAACCCATTCTCCGAATGTTCTAGATCTCATCACCATGAGAACCTCGGAGCTCCTCAAGGAGAGGCGCCCCACACTCTAGGGCAAACCACTAAGGTGTATTGAAAACAGCTGAAGAACCAATTCTTGGTCGTTGTTTGGTTTGTGGTTTTCTTTTGAGACAAGGTTTCTCTGGCTTCCTGGCCAGAGAACTCCCATTTATACCAGGCTGGCCTGGAACTCATAGAAATTGTGCTGCCTCTGCCTTCCCAGTCCTGGGATTAAAGATGTATTTCACCAAAAAAATAAAAATAAAATAAAAAGTAAAAAAGCTGGGCGGTGGTGGAGCATGCCTTTAATCCCAGCACTTGGGAGGCAGAGGCAGGTAGATTTCTGAGTTCGAGGCCAGCCTGGTCTAGAGAGTGAGGTCCAGGGCTATACAGAGAAAAACCCTGTCTCGGGGGAAAAAAAAAAAAAAGATGTTTCACCACGCCTGGATCCAATTGATGAAATGTTCAAATTTACCTAAGTCTTAACCCTTTCAAAAAATTTCATGATCCCTTCAAAATGACGTCGGGACAGAAAAACAAGTGGCAAAGGATGGTATAACTTTCTTCAGCCTTGCTGGATTAAGGCTTTAATTAGTTGGTTTTCCTACACTACTTTCTCTCACTTCAAAATAATATTTGAAATTTTAGAGCTCAAATTGTTAATTCTTCCTTAGCAAAGACCCAGGCAGCTCCTCTACCCTTAAATAATAATAATAATACTTTAAAATTCTGTGTGTCTGGTTTTACCTGCATTTGTATCTGTGCACCACATGTGTGCAGTGACCAAGGAAGCCACATGAGGATGTTGGATGCCCTGCAACTGAATTGCAGTCATGAACCACTCTGTTCATGAAACCAAACTCAGGTCCTCTGCAAGAGCAGCAAGTGCCTTAACCACTGAGCCAGCACCTGTTCTATTCTTTTTCAACATCTGCAGGTGAATTTCTCTGAATTCCAGACCGGCCACTTCACATAGTCAGACCCTGGCTCAAAACAAAACAAACCATAGCAAGCTATGTCCTTGGACTATGTCAAGCCTTTTTTTTTTTTTTTTTTTTTTCTGGCTCTATTGAGATAATGTACTATCTTGTCTAGCACTCAGGAGGCAGAGGCAGTGGATCTCTGTGAGTTCAAGGACAGCTTATCTACAGAGCAAGCTTCAGGACAACCAGAGCTGTTACACAGAGGACAAGAAGAAAGAGAAAAACCATTAGCACTTACTCTGCTCATCATCTAGACAAGGACATTAAAAAACATTTGCTGGTGAGGCTAAAGAGATGGGTCCCCATCAATAACGTGCCTGCTGTATGAAGACCAGGACCTGAGTTCCTTCCTTGGCTCCCATCTATAAATCAGGTTTGGGGGCACTCCTCAGTAATTCTAGTACTCTGTGGATAGAAGCAGGAGGATCCCTGAGTTTGCTGGCTAGCCAATCTAGCCTAATTGGATTGCTCCAGGCTCAGTGAATGACCTCCACTCGGTAAGATAAAAAATACAATTGAAGAAAGCATCCAACATTGGCTTCTAGCCCTGACCCATGCGCGCATACACACAATTGGTTTTAGTTAAAATATTAAGCCAGGCATGGCCGCACACATTTTTAATCCCAGCAGTCAGGAAGTAGAGTCAAGTGGATCTCTGTGAATTTAGGGCCAGCCTGATCTATATAGTAAGTTCCAGGCCAGCCAGGGGTATGTAGTAAAACCTTGTCTCCAAAAATCATATTTGCTAGTGAGGCAAAGACTAGTTCTCTCAATAATCTTCAAGGGTTAATGAATAAACACAAAAAAATATACCCACCATCATTAACTGTCACAAAAATGCAAATAAAACAACAGATATCCCTCCTAATAGGATTTTGAAAAGAACAGTATACATGTAAGCCTTGTTGAAGACAGAGAACTCACCAGTGATATCACATGATCAGGTCGCTTTGTGGAATTCTGGTGATCATTTAAGAATGTGAAGCATAAGGTTACCTATGACCTAACAATTCCGTTCCGGTGTTTGTACCCAGTAAGAACACATGTCCACAGCTAAACGTACAGCAGAATTCAGAACAGCAAAAGTGTGGACACAGCACAAATGTCCATCACTGAGTGAATGTGGAAACAAATGTATACATTTGGTTTTTTTTGTTTTGTTTTGGTTTGGTTTGGTTTGGTTTTTCGAGACAGGGTTTCTCTGTATAGCTCTGGCTGTCCTGAAACTCACTCGGTAGACCAGGCTGGCCTCGAACTCAGAAATCCGCCTGCCTCTGCCTCCCAAGTGCTGGGATTAAAGGCATGCGCCACTGCTCCCTGTGTTGGTGTTTGTTTTGTTTTATGAGACAGGGCCGACCCCCTGCATAAAACAGAATCTTTTTTGGCTTGACTAACATGGATGAGGCTCTAGGTTCAGTCCCTAGTACCATCAAAGGGAAAAAAAATCATTTATAAAACATGTCTGAGTCATCAAAATGACTCAGCATGTAAAAGTGCTTGTGGTCCAAGCCTGAGGATCTGAGATCAATCCCCAGACTGCACACAGAGGTGGAAGGAGAGCCAACTCCACAAAGTTCTCTTCTGACCTCCATACAGATGCCAGGGCACAAACATCATGTCCCCCCCACCACCACCATAACACACAATGATAACAATAAATAGAAAATTTAAAAAATAAATAAGCCGGGTGGTGGTGCACGCCTTCAATCCCAGCACTTGGGAGGCAGAGGCAGGCAGATTTCTGAGTTCGAGGCCAGCCTGGTCTACAGAGTGAGTTCCAGGACAGCCAGGGCTACACAGAGAAACCCTGTCTAGAAAATAAATAAATAAATAAATAAATAAATAAATAAATAAATAAAATCCAGAGCCTATCTAGATAGGTCAGTGGGCAAAGGTATTTGCCCTTAAGTTTGAACTAAAATCCATCCCTGGATTTGGTATAGTGGGAAGACAAAGCTCCAAATTGTCCGCCAACCTCCATATAAGCACCATATAAGCACATGCACTTTGTACAAGCATATGTGGGCACTTGAACATGTACATGCTCACAATCATGTATGTGGATGTATAGACATACATCTATGTCTGGTGTCTGAAGAAGTCAGAAGAAGGTGTCAGATCCTCTGGAGCCAGAGTTGAAAACGGTTGTAAGATATCACATGCATGCTGGGATTTGAACCCGAGTCCTCTGGAAGTACACCTGGTGCTCTTAACCACTGAACTCTATCTCTAGTCTGTTATTTTTGAGATAGTGTTTCACTTGTCATGCGACTCTAACTAGCCTGGAACTTCACATGTAGACCAGTGTTGTTCTTAATAACACTGTTAAAATTGCTTTGATTAATGATGGGGTATAAGCCCGCTAACTCAGAAACGCGGATACAGTACCCAGATGACCTTCCTCTGTAGCTAAAATCCAAAGATATGTTCTCCTTCTGCACACTATTTCAAAAACCCTTCAAACTGAGTGTCCCTCCCTTCTACTTCCTGTTTATCTCTGTCAGCCCTCCTGACTCCCTTGTACTCTCTATGGTTTTTCCTAATAATTCTATGTTCACTTCTGTCACCTGGCTGCTAGCTCTGCTTCTTGGACTTATGATTGACTTTGTATAATCCTGTATAATATTCAGTTGGAAAGCTGTTAGATTAAAGACTCATGCTAAGACCGTGCCACACCACAACTGAAGACAGGTTTTTGCAGTACATAACACAATGCTTGGTTTCACAATGTGATCAAATATCCCGACACAGACCAGGCTAGCCTCAAATTCAGAGATCAATCTGTCTCTGCCTCCTAAATGCTGGGATTAAAGGTGTGTGCTAATACAATTTTGTTTTGAGGGGGACAGGGTCTCATGTATCCCAGGATGATCTCCAACTTGCTATATAGCTAAGGAGACTAAATTATGGATTGTCTTACCTTCACCTCTTTAGGGGTAGGCAGTGATGGGCCACTATTCCTGGTTTTGAAATCTCACACTTTCAGTAAAAGAAATGTCTCTTCATTGCATTCTTTTTTTTGTTTTGGTTTGGTTTGGTTTTTTGTTTTTTTGAGGCAGAGATGTGTAGTCCTGGCTGTCCTGGAACTCACTCTGTAGACCAGGCTGGCCTCGAACTCAGAAATCCACCTGCCTCTGCCTCCCAAATGCTGGGATTAAAGGCGAAAAGCACGCTTCTTTTGACTGTGAGCTCATTGTACCAATTATAGTTTGAGAAACCTTGGTTTGCTAACTAACGACAACCTCTTACTTTCTATTTCAGAGACAAAAGTAATTGCAAAGACACATGAGATAAGTTATTTTAGTGCAATGACTTGTTTAGGATATAGTGGGACTATTCTCTGGGCAGTTGGGTATGAGTTTTTTGGGGAGGATGGGCAGAGTGAAATCAGGTCCTGATATGTAGGCTGGTCCTAATATGTCAATGAGGCTGGTCCTGATATGTCGATGAAGCTGGTCTTGAACTCCCAGATCTTCATACCTTTACTTCCCTACTTCTGGGATTTCAGACTTTTTATTTAAATTTATTTTAATTGATAAAATATAACTTCAATATATTTATGGGCTACTGTGTAATGTGTCAATACATGTAAGCAGATATATCTCTTTCTATATGTACATATCTATTTACATCTCTTTATCACATTTTATTTATTTATTTCGCGTGTATGTGTGTGCTTGTGCTGGATGCACTGAGTCTGCCTATGGAGTTCAGAGGACAATCTCCAGGAGTAAGTTCTTGACTCCCACCGTGAGTGCATGCATTCACACTAGGGACAAGCTCAGCAGCAGCTGCCTCAACCCACCGAGACATTTTTCCAGTACATATCTACCTATCTAGCTGCCATCTATCTATCTATCTATCTATCTATCTATCTATCTATCTATCTATCTATCTATCATCTATGAGCTAGGGATAGGACACACTCAAGCCACGGGGAACTTGTGCAGATTAGAGGACAGCTTGTGGTAATCACTTCTCTCCTGCCATCTGCATCCAACGGATCAAAATTTAGCTCTTCAGGCCCCATGGCAAGTGTCTTACCAACTGAGCTGTCCACCAACCCATAAAATGTTTTCTAAAAATAGGATGTGGCCTAGGTTGGCCTCTAACTCACAGTAATTCTGCTTCAGTCCACTGAGTGCTGAAATTATAGGTATGTCCCACCACACTCATCTACATGAAAAGTTCTTTTATTGAATTAAGTGCTGATAGTCAATCAACTTTGCAGGGGTATGTGCCTGTGGTTATAGCTACTTGGATAAAAGAATCCCTTAATTCAGGGAGTCCAAGACCAGCCTGGGGATCATACAGGGAATATTGTCTCAAAATAAGTAAGAAATAATTCGAAATCTCTCACATGTTGAAGAAGAAGCAAAATGTCATGATCTAAACGATTGTTAGGGCCCAAGAATCACTGAAGAATGGTACCGCAGACTCAAATAGTATACAAAAGCAAAGAATATTTATTCAGCTGAACTTCCTGCATGCAGGGGTCTCCCTGTTTGGGAGCGGAAACCTTTGGTTAACTTGCACGCCCTGCTTTTATTATCAAGAGAATTAGGGGAGGGGTGTGTGCCCTTTTACCTTGATTGCTTAGCCCTATCTCTAGGGGTCTGAGTGATTCTACAATGGGTTAAGCTCTGGAGACTTCCCAAGGGGTGGCTTGCTCACTCTAGCTACTTCTTACTTCAGGTCAGATGACAAGGTGTCCTCGGATTGGCTGCCCAAAGCTGTGGTTGGCTCACCACAGGTTCCTGGATCCAAGTTCTCATTTCTGGTAAACAGAAACTTAGGCCTAGTCTCCCGGAACTGCAAGTTTACAGCCTGTCATGGAATCAGCCTGGCTCTGGCTAACTCAGTCCTCTCACTTTTTCGAGTTACTGTGTCATCTATTTCAATATCATGTGCCCTTAAGACAATGGGGTAGAAAACTAGCTATTGTTAATCACTCCAGTCTCTTAAAGACTCCCAGCCTGGGCATGGTGGTACATGCCTTTACTCTCAGGACTTGGAAGGCAGAGGCGGAAGCAGGCAGATCTCTGTGAGTTCGAAGGCAACCTAGTCTACATAGTGTGTTCCGAGGCAGCCAGAGCTGAGATCTTGTCAAAAAAAAAAAAAAAAAAAAAAAAAAACGTAATTCATGTGTTGAAGACAATGTGAGCCTCTTTCAAACTCATGTGACAACTTGCTAGACTACTCTTATTTTGGAAAAGTCCAAATGCATATGAATTAAGAGTACAATGCCTGGGCTGAGCAGTGGTGGCGCACGCCTTGCCTTTAATCCCAGCACTTGGGAGGCAGAGGCAGGTGGATTTCTGAGTTGCAGACCAGCCTGGTCTACAGAGTGAGTTCCAGGACAGCCAGGGCTACACAGAGAAACCCTGTCTCAAAAAACAAAAAACAAAAAACAAAAAACAAAAAATAAACAAACAAAAAAAGATTACAATGCCTTACCCATGGGGAGACTGAGGCAGATAGATCTCCTTGAGTTCCAGATCAGCCTGGTCTACATAAGGAGATGTGGGCCTGCATTTCACTTCACCGCTGGGGTATTAGAATGCTGCTTGGGGAGTCAAGACAGAGGCTCTAGGCTACATTCCTTTCTCCTCATTGGGGTGCCAGCTGATGGGATGCTGGCATACCTAACTCAGGGGAGACCAAATGCAGCCTAAGAGACAGATCCCACTTCGTGTTTCTCCAGGTGAGAAATGGCACCGGCTGGGACAGAGGCTGGTTCTCAAACTCCTGGGCACTCAAATGCTGCTGGGAACCACAAAGAGTTAAAAAAGGGGGAGTGTGGGGTGGGGAGGAGGAGTCTGGCTCAGCTCAGGGTGAGTGCCAGGAGTGTGCAGAGGTTTTCTGTGAGAGACTTAGGCACTGCTCCTCCCCCCACCCCATCAGTCCTTGATGAGAGAGACAGTCCTTGCTTGTCCAAACTGTTTATATAAAGCAGAAAGGATGCATAGGACTTAACTCGGAGTGAACCAGAGACTAAATACTTTTTGTAGGAAGAAATGTCCGGGAAGGGAAGCTTATTGGCTAAACCCTCAGGGCCCATCTAGATACCTCATGAGCATGGAGAACTCTGGGTTTCTATGCTATGTGACCATTTGTCATGGTCCTCCTAGTGGGGATGTCATGGTCACAGGCTCCAGGACAGGAATCTGGTCAGGAGCCAGTGAACTCCTGCTGTTCTCATTTATGAGTTTTGCTACTACCTTAGTCCTTCTGTCTGGTAGCACAGTCCACTGCCCTGCAGGGGCCACTGCCCCATAGATACATAGACAGATCAATAGATAGATAGATGATAGGTAGATGGTATAGACGGATAAAATAACGGATCTCTATGTTCCCTTCACTCAGTGTTAATGGTCCTGAATTCATATACATATGTGTGTGTGTGTGTGTGTATATACATATATATATACATGTACATGTACATATATACATGTATATATATATATAGAGAGAGAGAGACTGAGAGAGAGAAAGAGAAAGAGAGAGAAATGAACATATATATATATATAGAGAGGAATATGTATATATATACACACACATATGAGGAATATGTGTGTGTGTGTGTGTGTGTGTATGTGTGTATACATATTCCCTGTGTAGCTCTGGCTGTCCTGTAGACTAGACTAGCCCTGAACTCACCGAGCTCCGTCTGCCTTTGCCTCCACCTTCCAAGAGCTGGGATCAAAGGTGTGTGCTACTCTTGCATTCTTACCTCTAGTACTTGTGTTGCTCCACCCACTCCCCTCTCGACCTCCACACTCCAACCTCCACGCCACATCTGAGTTAAACTGAGTGTTAGATTGATGGATGTGGCTGGTTAACTTGATAGATGTGAGCCAAGTGAAAATGTGTGAGAATGAAACTGAGCTTGCTGTGTTGTATTCGTTCCGGATCACTTTCATGATTGTAGCCCGGACAAGGTAATCCATCTTTGTAGTCATTGTTGAGTCAAATTAAATCATTTCATCATTTGAGATTATCTGCGGACCTGCGGATGTGGCTCAGTTAGAATGCTTGTCTATCATGTAGGAAGCGTGAATTTTGATCCCCGGCACTTCCTAAACACAAGTGTGGAGGGGCAGGCCTACAATCCCAGCACTGGGAAAGTGAGGCAGAGGATCAGATAGTCAAGGTCATTCTTTGTTGAGGTTTGGTCTGTTGTTATGTATAGTAATGCTAAATTCTATTTGCCCTGAGAGTACATTCCCACAGATACCAGCTTTTGTTGTGCAAACCTTACTCCTTAATTTAAAATTATTGGTTAATAAAGATGCCTACAGCCTGTAGCTGGGCAGAAGAGAGGTAGGTGGAGCTTTGGTGCCAGGGCTTGGGGTCTGAGGAGAGACCATGAGGAGAGGGAGAAGAAGGAGAAAGAAAAGAAGGTACCACGGGGTGGGTGGGTCGTGCGCACGTGGTCATGAGGGCCAGCATATTGAAGTAGGAGTGACCCAGGTGGACCGTGGCAAGTGATATATTGGGGTTAGTGACAAGGGAGTAGACAAACTAGCATAGAAGGTTGACATTTACCCAGCTCTACTGCTTTAAGAGTTATTGTAAATATAAAGGTTTTGTGTCTTTTATTTGGGAGTGAAATGATCTAAGGTGGAGTAGAAACCCCCAAATAATATTTACTGCAACAATTCTTGGTTACAGAGTGAATTATTTGAATGCCAGCCTGGAAAGAAAGAAAGAAAGAGAGAAAGAAAGAAAAAAAGAAAGAAAGAAAGAAAGAAAGAAAGAAAGAAAGAAAGAAAGAAAGAAAGAGACAGAAAGCAAGCAAAGAAAGTATGAGGCTTCATTAGGAGGAGCAATAATAAGAGAAGAAACTAGGGCTGGGCGGTGGTGGCGCACGCCTTGAATCCCAGCACTTGGGAGGCAGAGGCGGGTGGATTTCTGAGTTCGAGTTTGAGGCCAGCCTGGTCTACAGTGAGAGTTCTAGGACAGCCAGGGCTACACAGAGAAACCCTGTCTCGAAAAAAAACGAAAAAAAAAAAAGAGAGAAGAAACTAGGAGAGGATATGATCAATGTATATTAAATATGTATACAATTATGAAAGAATGAATCAAATGTCTATCTGATAAAAAAGAATTTTCCATCTGTAAAAATGGAAGTCATGATTATCGAGTGGTAACTTATGCCTTAAAGCTTTGCTGAGTGACTGAGCAAACCCTGGAAGTGAAGCCTGCAGAAACAGCGTGTTAGTGGCTTTAAACCCAGAGAGTGAAAGAAACTAGGCAGGGAAGATTTTACAAGGCCTCCCGACTCCAACCCCTGTCCTCCTGAGTAGCCAAAATGGGCACGGGGCTTTCTTCTTTTCATAGCTTGGGAAAATGAGCCACTCCTGAACTCTCTTGCCTGAGGCTTAGTGTGTCCTAATGAAAGTTAGAATCAAGTCAACCTTATTTCCAGAGCAGGGTCATGTTCACCTGTGTTTCTATCCTTTCTAATAAAGAGACCAACCTCGCTCGCAAAACAAGCTCATTCTTGAACGGCGATCTCCATTCACACAGAAGCTACATGCTACAGGATGGGCGAGTAATTTGCCTCTAGTGCAGGTAGCTGCTTTCCCCCATGGATTTCCCAGCTAATATGCTTCATATTGTGCCCTCATCAAGTACCAAACCCAGAGCAAAAGGACACAGCTCCTCTCCTCACAGAGCTTAAATTGAACAGAGATGAAGGGGAGAGTGTCAGAACTGCTGTACTG
The DNA here is from genome assembly GCA_019843815.1 of Montemys delectorum. Classification (NCBI taxonomy): domain Eukaryota; kingdom Metazoa; phylum Chordata; class Mammalia; order Rodentia; family Muridae; genus Montemys; species Montemys delectorum. The sequence continues at coordinate 7,738 of JADRCD010188753.1, read as the reverse complement.
GTTTCTTATGGCTGCTGTGTCGAATGTCTGAAAGTTTGGTGGCTTGAAGAGCAGAAACAGACCCTCTCCCAGCACCGGAAATGACAAACTGCCTCTTAGCAGAGCCAGGGTTTGAGTGTGCAATGTCTGAACATTTGGTTCCTAGATGGGAATGCTGATTCGTGGAGACTGTGGAGGGACCATCTAGATGCGGCATCTCAATGGTCGACTTAGGCGAAAGGGGTGAGCCTTGTAGTTGTGGCTGGGTGCTGGTTCTGCTGATTTCCCTCTTCCTAGTCTGCTAAGATGTGAGGATCCGGGGCTGGAGAGATGGCTCAGCGGGTAAGCTCACTGACTGCTCTTCCGAAGGTCCTGAGTTCAAACCCCATGGTGGCTCAGAACCACCCGATAATGAGATCAGACACCCTTTTCTGGGTGTCTGAAGACAGCTACAGTGTACTTATTTATAATAATAAATAAATCTTTGAGCCTTAGTGAGACGGAGAAAGTGGAGTTGACCAGAGCAAGCAGAGGTCCTAAAATAAAGTCACTTCCAAACAACCAGATGAAGGCTCACAACTATCTGTAAAGCTACAATAGTGCACTCAACTGCATAAAATAAATAAGTAAATCTTTAAAAAAAAAAAAAAATATGTGAGAAAGCCATGCCACTAAGCTACTGCAGCCACGGATGGTGCCTCCTTCTGTTATGCCAGGAGGGATTTTTTTCTACTTAAATGTGAGACAAAGTAAGTCCTTTCTTTCAAAGGTAATTTTGTCATAGAAATGTAAAACTCACAAAGCTGTGGAGCTGTGGAATAAGCTTTCTTTGCTTCTCCTCATCTCCTGGTGGCTCTGGGTATTCCTTGACTCTTGGCTGCCTAACTCCAGTCCCCACCTGACTTATGCCCACCCATCCGTCCAGAACGACCCCATTGGAGACCCTAGTTTTGTCTGCAAAGGTGATTCTTTCTGAGAAGTAAGCTCATGTTATCAGGCTCTGGGCATATGTGGGTTTTGTTTTGTTTTGTGTTTGTTTGTTTGTTTAGAACTCACTATATAGTCCAGGCTAGTCTCAAACTCATGGCAATCTCACCTGTCCCAGTTGCTGGGCTTACAGGTATGAGCCACTATGCCCAACCTTTTACAACTTTTAATTTAGAAACAATGTCTCACTTATGGTGCCCATGTTATCCTTAAACTCACTGAGAGGAACTTTAACCCAGTAGCACGCACAGCTTTTCTGCAAGGGCGCGCATCCAAAGACCTTTTAGGTCTGTGTAATCTGGCTAGAATACACTTTTTTTTTTTAAAAGATTTATTTATTATTATATGTAAGTACACTGTAGCTGTCTTCAGACACACCAGAAGGGGGCATCAGATCCCAGTACAGATGATTGTGAGCCACCATGTGGTTGCTGGGATTTGAACTCAGGACCTTGAGAAGAGCAGTCAGTGCTCTTAACCACTGAGCCATCTCTCCAGCCCTGGAATACACATTTTTTAATCCCTCTGGCTGGAATATAGATATGTCTTTAGTACACACCTTTAGTTCCAAACAGTGAAGGTAAGGTTAGTTTATAGAAGGAAGCACCCACATTTGGAAGTGATGTCTAATTGAGGGGCAGACAAAGTGATGAATCAGAGAAAGATTTGACAGAATGAGTTAGAGATCAGATATACACAGAGATAGGACAGGACAGGAAAGAGAGGCTACTTAAGAACGAGGAAAGGGGCTGGCGAGAAACCCTGTCTGGCTCAATAATTGAATTTCTTTGTTGAAAAAAATAACCTTCAAGAGAAAACAGGATTAGAGAGTTAGCTCAGCACTTAAGCTGCTTGCTGTTCTTGTAGAAGCCCTGAGTTCACTTCACAGCACCCACAATAGGTAACTCACATCAACCTACAACTCCGGCTCCAAGGGATTCAACACCTTCTCCTGACCTCCAAGAGCACCTGTACTCACATGCATACATCCATACACAGAATCTCTCTCTGTCTCTCTCTCTCTTGCTCGCGCGCTCTCTCTCTCTCTCACACACACACACACACACACACACACACACACACTCACACGACTAAAATAAATCTTATCATGTCTAGTCTAGATATAAAATAAAATAGACTAAGGATTATTAAAAATAATAACAAGCACAAAATATTTTTTATTATCATTTTGGGTTTTTTTTTTCCTTAAAGACTGGGGTCTCAAATAGCTCGGCTTGTCCTTGAACTCACTGCTTAGGCGAAGATGGCTTTGAACTTGTCATCCTCTTGCCTCTCCTTTTGCAGGGCTGAGGTTACAGGCATGAACCACCATGAATAGTTTCTTTCAGTGTTGGGGTCTGCGAGAGGGCTTCATGCATGGGAGGTAAGCGTTCTGTCCACCTAGGTACAAAATACAAAGACGGTCCTTCTCCACAGAGTGAATCCGCACAGTTGGAGAAGCAGGCCTGATACCTTGGATGTGGAAATACTTAGCCATGTTCATCAGGCATGATCCAGTTTCCCTGGCAGTTCAGTTAGTTATCCAGACCTTTCAACATTGTATTTTGTCCATCCGGGATAGGTCTCACCATCCCAGCTGGAGGGATCAATAGACACATTGATTAATTTCGAATGCAAAATATATTTGCTTGCGTGTACCCCACTCTCTGTATTTCATGGTGTCAATAGATAGTTAAGAGATAGTTCACTCTTTGTAATTTTCACAACCATGACTGTATTTTAAACTCATTGTTTCTTTGTTTCCTTTCTGTTCTTTTGTTTGGAAATGAGGTCTCACTATATGGCCCAGGCTGAAGGGAACCGGTAGCCACCAGGCCCCTCCTGTCTCAAAATTCCAGGCGCTAGGCAACAGTTACGCTTGCCTTCTGAGTTCCTGCCAGGCAACCCTGACTTATTCTCAATATCTGACTTGCTGACGTTTTCCAATAAAAGTCTTAAAGAAAAACTTTTTAAAGTGTTCTCCTTTATATGTTGCTTTGCTTTATTGCTTTGAGTTATAGCCTGTGTGAGCTTTGGTTTAAAGGTAACTCACAATTCTGTTCCCTCCAGGTTATTCTGGTCCCCCTGATTGTTAGTACAGGTGTCTACCCTTCACCCTTGGCGACAGCCTTTTGGGAGTAATGTTGCGGCAAACTGGTCTGACTGTGCTTATGCCTCCATAGAAATGAAAAGTAGGCGTTGGCCATCTCTCCCACATCTTCAGGGTAGTAAATGCCTTTTGTATTCCAGGCTGTAATCATAAGATTAAAATATAAAAATGTTTGGCTTTTGTGTGTATTTTCTCTTTCTTCTGCCTTCTTGCTTAGGTGAGATAGTTCAGTCTCCAAGGTCATTGGAAACTTGGTTATCTTAGCTAGCTCTTGATGAACTGCAACATTATATATAAAACGCTCAGATTTTTTTTTTTTTTTTTTGTGGGACAGAGGGAAAAAATATACAAAGGAGCCTTTAAGACGAAACAAAGGGTAATCCAGTTTGCCTGAACTTTTTGTAAGAGACAAAGCTTTATAGTTTTACAGTACTAGGGCTGGGAGATAGCTTGGTTACAAGTGCTTACTTGTCTCGTAAACATGAGGATCTGGGCTGGGTCCCCCAGGACCACCATTTAAACAAACAAACTAACAAACAAAATATTGCCAGCTGAGGCTACATAGTGAGACCCTGTCTCAAGAAAACAAAACAAAACAAACAAACAAACCAACTACTAGCCACGTTAATCTCAGCACTTGGGAGGCAGAGGCAGGTGGATTTCTGAATTCGAGGCCAGCCTGGTCTACAGAGTGAGTTCCAGGACAGCCAGGGCTACACAGAGAAACCCTGTCTCGAAAAACCAAAAAAAAAAAAAAAAAACCAAAAACAAAAACAAACAAAAAAAACCCGAACAAACAAACAAACAACTAAAGTCCTTGGGACCTTCAAGGTGGGAGAAAGAATCAACTTCTGCAAAGTGTTCACTGCCTCCGTGTATAATCTATGACATGGGCGCACCTACACACACACACACACACACACACACACACACACCTACCTACACATACATGCACTTACACACACACCTACACACACACACTCCTACACATACCTACCTACACATACATATACCTATACACACACACACCTACACACACACGCCCCTACACACACCTACCTACACATACATACACCTATACACACACTTACACACACACAAATAAAAAAATTAAAATTAAAAATCAATAAGGAGCCAGGCAGTGGTGGCACATGCCTTTAATCCCAGCACTTGGGAGGCAGAGGCAGGTGGATTTCTGAGTTCGAGGCCAGCCTGGTCTACAGAGTGAGTTCCAGGACAGCCAGGGCTACACAGAGAAACCCTGTCTCGGAAAAAAAAAAAAAAAAAAGAAGTCAATTAGAGGATGGAAAAATGACTCAGCAGTTAAGAGCACTGGCTGCTCTTGTAGAGAATTCAGGTAGTGATAGTGGGAACTTCTAACCCCAGCACTGGAGAGGCAGAGGCAGTCGGATCTCTGACGCCAGCCTGGTCTACAAATCAGGTCCCAGAACAACCAATGCTAGCCTGAGTGTATTTTGAGAAACCCTGTCTCAAAAGACAAAACCAAAAACAATCAAGCAAACAAGAAGAGACACCCTATTTTTATTTGCTGTCAGTATATAATCTGACCTTAACATAAAGCTGAATTTCCAGAACTAATTACAATACTGATCTTCAGCTTTGCTGTTCATAGTTCTATGCATCAGGCTAGGCGTCCATCTTCTAAAGCATGTGTGCTTCTACAAGTCAGTTGCAGGATAGCCTGGGTTACATGGAGAAATCCTGTCTCAGAAACAAACAACAACAAAGAAAGATTACAGAACAGTGTTAAGTACTGGTGGTGAGAGAAAGGATGTTTTAATCCTTTAAATGAGAGCTTTGAAAATGGGAAGACTGTGTGTTCCATTTCCCCTGTCCTGTTTTAAACTAATAAATCTCATGTCCTGCAAATGGCTTGTACTGAACTTTTTGCATTTGAGTTAAAGATTGCTACACATAAAAAAACCAAACTAATTAGTTAGTTAAAACATCCCTATTTCTAGTAAAGGGTGGGATATACTGGAATCTTAATGTAAAGCCTAATTTTGAAGGAATAATTAACCAGTTCTTTTTTTTATTATTATTGGTTTTTCTTTTTTCTTTTTTTTCCTTTTTTCTTTTTGGTTTTTTCAAGACAGGGTTTCTCTGTGTGGCCCTGGCTGTCCTGGAACTCACTCTGTAGACCAGGCTGGCCTCGAACTCAGAAATCCACCTGCCTCTGCCTCCCAAGTGCTGGGATTCAAGGCGTGTGCCACCACTGCCCGGCTATTATTGGTTTTTCAAAACAGGTTTGTTAATGTAACTCTCCGTGTCCCAGATCTCACTCACTCTGTAGACCAGACTGGCCAGGGACTAAGAAACCTCTGTCTCTAGACTGCTGAGATTAAAAGCATGGAGCACCACATGGGGCTAACCAGTTCTTGTCAGGCAAAATGTACAATTAATTTGTGAATTAATGAATAAAAGGATTTTTTTGTCATTACTAGGAATTGAACCTACGGCTCCATCTAGATTAGGTAGACATTCCTAACTAAACTATATCTCCAGGCCCAAGAAAGAATGGTATTTAGCCGGGCGGTGGTGGCACATGCCTTTAATCCCAGTACTTGGGAGGCAGAGGCAGGCGGATTTCTGAGTTCGAGGCCAGCCTGGTCTACAGAGTGAGTCCAGGACAGCCAGGGCTACACAGAGAAACCCTGTCTCGAAAAACAAAAAACAAAAAACAAAACAAAACAAAAAAAGAATGGTGTTTAGTGCGCATACATAAATATGTATATATATATGTATATGTATATATATGTATATATAACATATATGTGTATGGATGTATGTATATATGTCCTACTCTCTCTGTTGGTGAACAATGTTAACAAAAGTACTTCTTTCAGGTGAGTCTCCACCATATTTTTACTTTTGGCTATGAAAAAGGATTTGGAGAGCACTGTTTTATAAACTGGGCAAGAATTGTAGAAAGTCGGGGTTTATAAACAGATCAGGACGTTTCCCCTCTCTCTTAATTACCAGGGACTGAAAAATCTAGTATATAAGAATAAACATTTTGAGCCGGGCCATGGTGGCGCATGCCTTTAGTCCCAGCACTTGGGAGGAAGAGGCAGGCGGATTTCTGAGTTTGAGGCCAGCCTGGTCAAGAGTGAGTTCCAGGACAGCCAGGGCTACACAGAGAAACCCTGTCTCGAAAAACAAAAACAAACAAAAAAGAATAAACTTTTTTTTTTTTAAAGCAAGAAAGCTGAATCATTTCATTGTCTTTAAAGCACTTACGTTTTAATTTTATTTCTTTTGTTGTTTTTGTTTTGTTTTGAGACAGGGGCTCTCTTTGTAGCCCCTGCTGACCTGAAGCTCTCTGTATAGACCTGGGAAACTCAAATTCGCAGAGATTAGCGTGCACCACTATCTATGCCCAGTATTGTACCAACATTTTTCGACGCCCTTTGCCTATTCTAGGAACTACACATGACTCAGCCAGGCACTTGAGGCCAATTCAAATTTCGCTTTCAGCGCGACTTGAAACGTGGGCTTCTTTAGGAACTGGAGTTTCCTCTCTGGGCTTTAAGCCGGTTAAGCTCACACGCAGTAATCAAAGTGTCAAGAGAAAATTCCAAGAACTCTACTATGGTTAACATCCACAGGGTTTCAGGGAAGGATTCCCTCCAGATAGCAATCTGCAGACAAGTCATTTTGCAGGGAATGCCACGTTCCCCAGTCTTTGGCCGCTATGATTCTTCAATGGCAGGCACATGACCCAGGCTAGCCCAATCAAGAGCAAACAGCTCAAACAGCTTTCTGTTTAAATTGTTTCACACTAAATAGGAAGAGGACCACCCACCCCCCGCCCACAACCCACCCCTCCATCGCTTAATTCATTGAATATGGGGGATGCAAAAAAAAAAAAAAATTGTCAAGAGTTAAAAGGTTTCTATGCGGGGAGAGATAGCTCACAACTTAATCCCAGCACTTAGGAGGCAAAAGCAGGTGGATCTTCTCTGAGTCGGAAGCCAGCTAGCCTGGGCTACAGAACGAACTCCAGGGCAGCTATGGCTACACAGAGAAACCCTGTTTCCCAAAGCCAAACGCGCACACTCTGCACCGCCCATGCCTGAAACACCTGCCACCTCTCACCGCTGCGGCTGTAAACGGTCCTCTTCTTGAAGTACGGGCAAAGTTTTATGCTTTTACAGAAACATAAGAGAAAGAAAACACAATGGTTTAGTCATGGAGAACAATGACTTCGAATATTTTTCTACTATCGTTACTCAGCGTGAAATTACCAAAATATCTGTGTCTTTATATTTGTTATGTGATTGTGTTAGGATGTTTTTAAAAGTTACTGTTTGAGGAGCTGCCTTGAGGGGTGGGTTTTTGGTTGGTTGGTCAGTTTTTGTTTGTTTTGCTTAAAGCTGTTTTAATTAGTTTTATGTATTTAAAATATCAATGGCATTTAGTTACTTACCTGTTTATTTGTGTGGGGTCAGGATACTTGTGTGGAGGTCAGAGGCTAGCTTCCTGGTGTGGCTTCTACCCTTCTACAGAGTGGCTCCCAGATTGAATGTAGGTTGTCATGCTAGGCAGCAAGTGCCTTCACTAGAGCCATTCCTCTGGTCTGTTTATTTATTTTGTGTATCGGGTGTGTGTGAGAGTGTGTGTGTGTGTGTGTGTGTGTGT
>JADRCD010188748.1:6708-23182 GCA_019843815.1 Montemys delectorum | reverse complement strand
TCTCTCTCTCTCTCTCTCTCTCTCTCTCTCTCTCTCTCTCTCTCTCTCTCCTTTCTCCCTTCCCAGATTTGGTGCAATATTTTACATCAACAGAAAACAAACCCAAGTACTAAACACTAACAACATAATACAACCCAGGGAAGATGACACATGGAGGCTATAGGCACAAGCTAAGTCTTTACAGTTGACTGCTAAACTGGTTATGGCCCCCATTGTGCTGGTGACAGGACAAGCAATTGCTATATCTGGAGATGTCATATTCCTGCTCCAGGACCTGCTTGCAGCAAAACACACAGAACACTTTTTTTTTTAATCTTCATACAAGAGTAGCTAACTTACAATATCCCATAGTTCTGCATGAGATGGGCACTTCAAAGGCATAGATGTAGATTTCCCTCAGTCTCAGTGTCAGCTGCAGCTCTGTAGACTGTTTCACAAGAGTGGGTGATGCCACTTAAGAGATCCACCCTTAGTACTTGGGTTTGTTCTCTGTTGTTGTTAAGACCTTGTTCCTGTGAACACACTTAGGGTACAGCACTGTTGATCTCTGGCCATGGAGGTGGAAATGTGCAGACTGGAAGCAGGAAGCAGGAAGCAGGAAGCAGGAAGCAGGAAGCAGAAAGAGGGCAATTACTTTTCCTTTCTTCTCAGGTACCCGGGATTGTCCAGAATGGAACTGAAGCCAAAACCAACTACTTCAGGTTGCAGGAATGCTTTCCCTATGAACCACATTTTCCCATTGGTCTACTGGTGTTGTATGGATTGATCCTCTTACTGTTGCCTGCAATTCTGGGCCAAGGCGTCAACACTGTCTCAGAGGCAGTTGTAGTCACAACAGCAGTGCTGACTTCATCATAGAACACAGGAGGATCAGTCAGGGCATGAGAACTGTCACTCCCTCCTCCATCTTCATTTTTTTCCCCTCAAGATGTCTTCATCCTGGCCTCTTTGGGTGAGTCAGGAATGTTCTCCAAATCTGGCATTTGCTCTGGGAAAGTCCCTGTAAGGACTCATTTATAAGTGTCTAATTTCTGGCCTTGGCTGCTCAGCTTCATGTCCTGGTACCATCCTGGCAAAACATTTCGGTGAATCAGGTTTATTAGGGGCAGATGTTCTGGCAAAGACAGAATGGATACCTTCCTACGAATGTGTCCTGGAGTCTCAGAATCTCATGATTTCTCCATTGGTTTACAACTGTTATCTTTCTCTGGATTTGTTTGTTTCTTTGTTTGTTGTTTGATTTTGTTTTTTACCCATTGTTTGGGTCTTCGAAGAAGATGTGCTTGGTTGACTAGGCATCTGGCATTTTACTTCTTCCCTCGGCTCTTCTGTGTTCTGCGTCTGGCTTCCAGCAGTTACTATCTTCAGACTAGATATCCCCCAAAGAAAGTTCTTCTAGCTTCCAAATGACCCGTGGCCTCAGTGTGATAATTCATTTTCTTAAGTCTTTGGCTTCTACTGATGTTTGTTTATCCTGGAATCTCAAGCCAGATAGGTTGTAACTTGATCTCATTTCAGAGTGCTCTGAAAGGGCTCCCTGACTCTCTTTGTCCCTCCACCCAGGTGTAATCCAACGCACGCGGACACCAGGATCCTTCTGCAACAAGCGTTTATTGCATCTTTAAGAGGAAGACTCCAAGCCCTGAAAAGGCACTGCTTATATATACCCTGGAACTGCGTGTTCATTTCTGATTGGCTGTTTGCTCATTACCTCATGTGACGCCCCAGGATAGGCTGTGAGTTGGCGAGCTCTGGCCCTTAGCACATGCGCAGACTACTTGTATACAGGGAGAAGACACCGGATGCCGGCGCCATCTTGTAATGGCGATAGCCAGCTCGGGCGTGGCTCTCTACACCCAGGCAAAGAGGATTTTTGGTTACAAGACTACAAGCAATGGATTGAGAACCAGACTTCATTTCAGATTCATAATCTCCTATTTATCAAGTTGCTAACTCTCTGAAAGTCCTTTCACCTCTGTGCATATCAGATTTCTGTGAGATTATGGAGATCAATGTAAAAACAAAGGAAACAGATTTTTTTTCCTGGTGATGAATCATAGTTACACATATTAAAAAGTCTCTAGCTATTGCCACAGTGTCTGCCACATACATGTGTGTCCTTTTTTTTTTGTTACTTTTTTCTCCCTTATTCCCCATGAACAAGTAGGAAAGCACAGCTTCTTGAGACAATACGATTTCTCTCAAAGTAACCCAGGCCAGGTATTCTGACTTCCCTTAATCTTTGCTGGAAGCTCAGTAAACGTGGGGCTAGGTTGGAGTGCAGGGTCTCTGTTTTGCTGCCCCCCAAGATGCAGCCTTGGGTGTCCTGTGTGGACAGCCCCTGGTTCCCTGTCTACATGTGCACCAAGGTGTGTTCTCTGGCATCTCCATGGGCTGAATCAACTCTGTAATGCTAGTAACATTCTAGAATTATTTTTCTTCTAAATTACTTATTCAACTTGAACTGTTTTAACAAAAGCTCATACTTAGTTTACAGAGACTCCATCATAATTCTATACCTCATGGAAAAGAAGCCTATGCCCAAGGGAATCCAAAACAGCACAAATTTGGCCCCGAGATACACACAGCATTTCCTTCAGGCACTTCGTTGTAAGAAAGGGCATTTCATCTTTAAGCAACACAATGCAGCCCACAGCACTTCCCAGGGATTGTTATTTGTCCTTTGCTGCTCTCTGTGCCTGGGATGGAGATGAATCAGAACACTTGCTGAAATCTCTAGCATATGGTGCATTCCTTGCTGATAATTAATAATCAATGGGTTTTATATGAAGTTACCAGAAAAGTTTCTTGAGTAGCTGAGCTCCCTTATGTATGCCCACTGATGCCTAACTTGATGGTGCTTCAGCACCCAGAATATCAAATCTTCTCTGCACACTTAAGTGGTATGCTTATGCATTCTAATGGTGTGTGAGTGTATGGTGTTTATCTTCACTTCGAAGATTATAAATTATTTTGGCAGATACTGTCTCTTTCTATTTGAATGTGTAATGTGTGCCTGGAGGCGACTGTTCTTTGCCAGAGTACATTCTCCAAACAAGAGAAATCAATGAGGTTAAAGACTGTTCTGGAATCCATGTCTCAAATAGATTGCGTTTTCCTTCACTATCACATTCACCTCATTGGTGACTGTCCCTCAACATCTCAGGTTTGCTGTGGTGGATTTCAAAATGTATGTTGTATTCTATAATCATTTAAGTAAGATAAATTAAAATTGGTAAATCAAAGAATTCTATTTCTCAGTTTTGATTTGGGGTGAACAATCAAACGCTAGTCTAAGAAATACATTTTAATCCCAAATCACAATGCACATGCTCTTCTAGTAAGTTTCTCTTTGTTTTTCTGCCTTCCTTCTGCCCATCTTGTATTTATCAATAGAAGTATAAAGTTCCTCAGGCCATAGAACTACTGGGTCCTTGGATGTTTCCCATCCAGACTGCCTTAGTGGCAGGGAGGGTGGAGTGCCAGATAGCACTGAGTGCATTCTTACTCCCAGGTGATGCTAAGTCTGGGCTACAATGAGATGAAGAGGAAGGTAGAGAGGATGAGGAAGAGGAAGAGGAAGACTTTGGGAGTGATCTAGTTTCCCAACTCTGGACTTTCTGAAGGCAATGACTGCATACCACGTGTCTGCAGGTGGTCGGGACTATGTAGTGGGTATGTGAATCAGTCATCAGCCATGTAATTCTACCACATGTTTCCTCTTCATCGTTTTGAACAAAGCTTACATGCAAGATGACATGTTTGAGCCTCTCGTGGCTTAGTAGTACACATTTTGTAATTAGCTCTGATGCATCTGAGGTTGGCTTCTGTCTCTAGTCAGGGCTTTGTGCTTCCTCTTCTTGTATATTCAGTTGACATTTTGGCCACTTGTATTCTTTAGCCTGCCAATCACAGTGGGTCTCAGGCTGGGAAAATGAATCCAGAAGGAGTGATTTGAAATGAAAATGACTATTACAAATATACATAGGTAGCCATGGCTGAAATTCTCTTGGGTAATGCTGGTGACAGCTCAGAACACTTATTCTGGAGGCTTTAGAAAGCCAATCAATGTTAACACAACAAGAGCCTTGTCTTAGTTTCCATTGCTCTGATAAAGACACCATGACTGAAAGCACCTTGGGGAAGAAAGGGTCTCTTTACCTCAAATGTCTAGATTATAGTCCATCATGGAGGAAAGCCAAGGCAGGAACCTGGAGGCAAGAACTATAACAGAAGCCATGGAGGACAGTTGCTTACTGGCCTGCTCCCCATGGCTTGCTCAATTTGCTTTTAAATAACTCAAGACCACCTTTGCAGGGGGTGGCACTTCTCATAATGATTTGGGTCCCCTAAGTCAATTTCTAATAAAAGAAAATGCCCCCATTGACTTGGTTACAGTCCAACCTAGTGGAATAATTTCTTCCCTCATGACCCTGGCTTGTGTCAGGTTGGTAAAAAATGAACCAGCACAAGCCTCTACGGGAGACTACACTCCAGAAATCTGCACGGGTGTGCGTGTGTGTGAGCGTGTGGGTGTGTATGTGTACGTGTGTATGAGAGAGCGAGAGCAAGAGAGAGAGAGAGAGCGAGAGAGAGAGAGAGAGAGAGAGAGAGAGTGAGGGCCAGGCAGTGGTGGCGCACGCCTTTAATCCCAGCACTTGGGAGGCAGAGGTAGGTGGATTTCTGAGTTCGAGGCCAGCCTGGTCTACAGAGTGAGTTCCAAGATAGCCAGGGCAGAGAAACCCTGTCTCGAAAATCAAAAGAGAGAGAGAGAGAGAGAGAGAGAGAGAGAGAGAATAAAATGTTACCATCAGTAGGAATTGAACCTAGAATCTCATGCATGTTTGTGAAGCACTCTACAACTGAGCTATACTCCCAGTGGTTGCACATATTCTTATTTGTAAAAAAACTTTTGGATTCTTTGTGAATTTTAAATCAGGCACCTCAATCACACTCATCTCTCCATCCCTTCATCTCTGCCCCCCACCCTTGCAAATCCCCCCCCCCAAAAGAAAAGAAAATAAGACAAAATAAAACAACAAAAACAAACAACAAAAACCCTCATCTCGTTGTGGCACCTGTAGTGTGTCGCATAGTATGCCCTCTTGTCCACACATCTTTACTTACAAATATCCATTGCAAGGGGGCATTGTTGTGTTTAGAAACCTCTGGCTTCTGCTACACTATCAATACTGAATCCTCACAGGGATTTCTCTTGAATATTCTGTTGTCGTTGTGTTATCACAGATGGGGTCAATGCTGGGGTGGGCTAATTCAAAGCCCTGGACCTGGGCCTGGGAGGTCGATGAGTTGGTCAGGCTTCCGGTTCTCCTGCCCCCACGCCAATAGTCCAAGCTCTCTAACACTTCCCTGGCCAGCTCACCCAATGCCACAAATGAAAAGAAGCAGGGCCAGCTCACCTGTGCCCTTGCCACCAGGGCCACCTCTACCTTGCCGCCCAGGTGAGGTTCAGGGCCTGCTTTCTCTAGTATGCTTCAGTCGGTGAGGAACACAGCCAGCTCTCCTGCTCTCACGACCTTAGGGCCAGCTCACCTGCTTGTTTCAAGTGGTGAGGGGTGAGGTGGGTAGAGTGTCTCTCCCTTGTCCAAGCTACCTCACAGCAGACAGGGTTGGGGCCTGCTTTCCCTCACGGACACTCTCAGTGCTGGCTCCTACGCTTCCTTGCCATCAGGGTCAGTTCTATTGTCCTACCCGGGCAAGAGGTAGGGCTAGTTCTCTGGAGTATGATGGCTGGTGAGGGACCAGACCAGCTCAGCACCGTGCCTCAGGGACATGGCCTCTAGTGGCAACACAGGTCTGAGACATCAACATAGACACCAGCTGGCCTATGACCATGGACCCAGACATGACCTCTCACCCCTCCACTCCCTACCTTCCACCTCCTGCAGCAGCACTGGCTTGGAAGTCCCCAGAGCTTCAGGTGGCACTCAGATCAGCATGTCACCCAACAGCAGCATGGCCCTCAGATATCCACATGGTCTCTGGTGGCAGCCCAGACTACAGACATCCACTTGGTCTTTGGTGGTAACTCAGGCCACAGACATCAACACAGACCCCCGCTGCAGCAAGACCATGCATGGACTCAGACATGGCCTTTGGCAGTAGCCCTGGCATCTGCATATTTGCCGGTTCCTCACCTCCATCGAGTCTCCAGTTCTACCTTTCTCCACAGTGTACAACCCCCTCGGCTTTACTTTCTCTTCCATCCACCTCACACTATCCTTCCTGTCTATCCTTCTCGTCTCTCCATCACACATTCAACCATTGTATGGCGCCTGTGGCAGGTGTTTGCGTTGTGTGTCTTTCTTCCGGCCACTGCTGGTTATATATATTCTTTTTTTTTTTTTTTTAAAGATTTATTTATTATTATATGTAAGTACATTGTAGCTGTCCTCAGACACACCAGAAGAGGGCATCAGATCTCATTATGGATGACTATGAGGCACCATGTAGTTGCTGGGATTTGAACTTAGGACCTTCGGAAGAGCAGTCAGTGCTCTTAACTGCTGAGCCATCTCTCCAGTCCCATGTATATTCTTATATAGAAAAAATAGATGTGTAATTTTCCTGCATCTGACACTGCTAGAAAAGAATCATGCTGTCATTTGAGAGTGGGACATAGTTCTGTTACAAAAATGTACCTTTTGGTGTAGTGATGTTATTTATACCTCTACCATGGTGAGAATATATATGTTTTTAAATAAAAACTTGCTAATAATTCTTGTCACTGTTCTTATCTTGTAGATGAGTGTGTCGGATGGGGTCTAGAAATAGGGCATGCCATCGTTTTATATAAATGCGGTTGCATGTTTGGGAATAAAAAAACCACAACTCCCCCAGCCCCTCCACTGCTCTGCAAGGATCCAGTCAGAGGCCAGAAAAGAAAAAAACACAGCCTGCTCAGTTTTTAAAACATGAGATAAACTGAATGGCAGTGCGGCAGGACATCAGGAGAGAAGTTCTAGAATGCAGTGGAAAGTTAGATGCAGATTTTTATGAGGTTCAGGCAAAGAAGAAGACAGTCCCCACAGTTGTCTCATGGCCCCAGGGGAATCATGTACCCTTCTCTCTCTTATGCAGAACCTGGCAGTTCTTTTTCTTTCAGGGTAGAAAAGGAAATCATGGAACATAAAAATGGTGCAAAAGGAGGCCCATGCAACAAGGAAAACACACTGAGGTCAATCTTTGCAGGCTATTAAGGGTCCTAGGAAAAGCCTGGTGAAGTGCTGGTGCCACGTTTACATGGAAGATAGCTTAAGGCTGGAAGGAAATTGCTGTCTTCTGCAGCTGAGCCAGAAACAGTAACAATAAAAAATGAAAGGAGGCGGCAGCCCAGAGAGTCCTGAGAGCAGACCCTGGGCCGCAGAAACGGCAGTACTGCAAGCCGACTCTGGGGGCAGCAGAGAGTCCTGAGCGTGGACAGTGGGCTGCAGAAGGCATAGGCTACTGTGGCAAATGTTTGGCATGTATAATTTTATTTTTAATACAAATGTTATAAAGAGATGGTGATATTAACATAGTCATTTTACAAGTCGAGAAATCAAAGTGTAGAGCGATTAGTTTGCTTAAGCACACCCAACTAGTATTAATAACAAATTAAATTTATCCACAGAAGGGACAAATTTCCTTTAGGTATTTGCAATTTTGACACACGCGCGCGCGCACACACACACACACACAGAAACACACACACACACACACAGAAACACACACACACACACACACACACACACGCACGCACGCGCGCACACGCACACTCACACACACGCGCGCGCGTGAACACACACACACACAAGTTAATTCTCTATCTTGGTTATAGTTTAGAGTCACTTTGAGGGGGTTTAAAGAACTGGCACCTGATCCCCCTATCGCATTCTCTTCTTGCCTGGGTGATTCTGACATTGCAGTCAATTTAGAGAATCCTTTGTGAATGAGACAATTTTATTTGATCAGACTTGCATTTAATTTCATTGTAATTTGAGAACACTTTATTTGCATCTGATAACTTGTTTAATCTGCCCACCCCAAGAAACACAGGATCTATCAAAACACTAAGCACGCCTGTCTGTCTCACTTTTGTCTCCTCAGAGACTGGCATAGCATTACATAATTGGTGATGAGTATCACCTCTTTCTGAGAACAGCCCATTACCAACTAGAAGGAATTAGTGATTCAATTTTGATAATCAGCTTTTAATACTTTTATTGAAATAGGAATTTACTTAAGCTGAGAAGGGGATGGTAATTTACACCATTTTTATTTTATTATTTTTACATTTCCACAAAAAATGTATACTGTAGGGTATACTATAGGGTGAACACAATTCCCCACAATTCCTTCTCCCATCTCTTCCTCCTTCCATTGCTCTCCCATTTATTCCCCAGACAGCTTTACATCATTTTCCTTCATAAATACACATGATTTCATGTACGTATTTAATATAGCCTAGGAACACCACACAAGAGCCGACATACATTTGCCTTTCTGGGACTGGCTTAATTTCTATTGCTGATGTCATGGCCAGTTGTTTCCATTTTCCTGCTAACAACGTAACTTCCCCTTTTGGGGCTGAAAAATTCTGTTGTGCATTTCTAGCACAGCCACGTTTCCTTTATCCACTCCTCTGCTGTTGGCTAGTGCCTTGGTTGCCTTCCCATTGCAATAATAAACCAGCAGGGTTGAAACATCTCTGAAGAAGAAAGAACTTATGCCATCTTAAACTTCTAGGTACCAAGAGGTCCATCACTGAGTGCACTCAGGGTAGGCACTCAAGGCAGGACATGAGGTAGGAGCTGAAACAGAGGGATTTGCTTGCTGGCTTCCTTCTGATAGCTTGCTTAGCGGGCTTTCTTACACAACCCAGGACCATTTGCCTAGGGATGCTACTATTTACAGTGGGCTGGGCCATCTCACATCAATCATTAACATAATACCCCACAGGCTTTCCTATAGGCCAATCTTACTTAGGTATTTTCTTAATTAAGATTTCCCATCCCCCACTCTTAATCTACCCATAGCACTAGATGGCCAAGATAAATGAAAGCAATGGCATCTTGATGGGGTCTTGTTTTATGACGCTTTGTCAGGGCTCTTTTCTCCCTTTACAGATCTTTTCTGTATCTATTATGGGATGTTATATATTATATATATTGTACTGTATGTGTGTGTGTGTGTTTCTATGGGATTTCTGTGTTGCAAAGTGTGTGTTTGTGTGTCTGTATGTTTCTTGTGCTTTTTTGGCTCCTTTTATTCTTCTTGTTTGCTTTGTTCTATTTAGTTTTGTTTATTTTTACTATCTTATTATTTATATTATTACTATTATTATTATCTTTTGATGCCTATTTGTTTTCTAATGAGAGAGGTGGGTATGAACTTGGCTGAGAGGGGAGTTGGGGACTGTCTGGGGGAGTTGTGGGAGAAAAAAAACATAATCAGAATATATTATGTGAAAAAAATCTATTTTCAATTAAAAAAATAGAAAAAATATTTTCCCTTCCCAGATATGACTAGGTTTATGTCAAGTTGACAAAACACAAGTAACATAGCTACCTAGGCTGGCTCCATAGCTCAGCTACTGTGAGTGCTGGAATTGCACTGATGTACAAAGTTCTGAGGTATGTTTGCTTGAAATCTTTTGAATAAATACTCCGGAGTGAGATAGCAGGGTCAGATGGAAAACCTACTGGTGATTTTCTTTCTTTTTAAATTTACACTTTTAGAGAGAGAGAGAGAGAGAGAGAGAGAGAGAGAGAGAGAGAGAGAGAGAGATTGTGTGTGTGTGTGTGTGTTTGATTTTCTCCTTCCATCATGTAGGTTCCACAAGGAACCATCTCAGAGCGTTAGACTTAGCCATAAGTGCCTTTATCTACTGAGACATCTTGTTGACCTCCACCACTGGCCTTTTTGAAATAAGTTCCACAGTGGCTTCCATAGTGGTGATTTATAGTCCTAAGTAATCACTCATGAGACAGCCATGTGGGGAGGTGGTGGAGAGGAAATGGAGACAGGTTCTGTGAGGCCAGAGGCATGGGACTGTGCTCCTCTCGGGGAGGGTCATTCTTTGGACAGGTCGGGAATCTCTTATCTGTGTGGATTCTAGTTTTAAACCAGATCACAGATGCATCCAGAAGGCTGGTTTCAACCCAGAGAATAACTCAGATGTCAACAGCTCATCAACTCACTATTGCTTTGCAGTAGCAAAATCTAATACGTAATGAATAATATCTCATGACCTCAAAAAGAATAAAGATTTCTCTGTATACTTATTTTCCATTTGAAGGTTAACCATCACCAGACCACTAATGCTTGATTGAACACTTAATATGAAATCCATGTACTGAAGATTTGAAGTGAGATATCATCTACTGAATGAAACACTTAACTTGGCACATGTGTTCTCAGTATGTAAAGGTTACTAAGACAGGGTGTGGAGGAGTAAGAAAGAATGAGCGGGATCATCTGGAGTCAGATGTGTGTTTATGTAATGGGTGTCATGGAGTAATTTTATTTTTTATTTATCAGACCTTTTAGGCATACCTAACATATACTAAGCCTATAATTCATGAGCACCTTTTTAACATTAACACATTGAATCTTTGTATACACTTACTGTATACACTCATGATATCATTATTATCATTCCTAGTTTATGCATAAGGAGCTAGGGCACAGACAAGTTAGGCTACTTGTTAAAGAATTGAGATATGTTAGTAACATAATAAAGACATAAAGCTAGCTGTTGGCTGTCTGACCCTTGTATCCTTGGGCTTAAGTACTATGCTAAATTACTCTACTAAGAAAGCATCTTTGGGATTCACACATTCTTTTTTTCCATTGATTGATTGATTGATTGATTGATTGATTGACTTTACACACTGATTGCAGCCCTCACCTCCTCCTAGTCCACTCCTACAGGGCCCTTCCTTCTCCTCTGAGAAGTGAGAGGCCTCCTGGGTTATCACCCTACCTTGGCGTTTCAAGTTACTGTAGGACTTGGTGCATCATCTCACCCTGAGGCCATAAAGATGGAGCAGAGACTGAGGGAATGGCCAACCAATGACCAGCCCAACTTGAGACCATGGGCAAGTACCAATTTCTGACACTATTAATGATGCTTTGTTATGTTTGCAGACAAGAGACTAGCATAACTGTCTTCTGAGAGGCTCCACCTAGCAGCCAATGGAAAAAGATGCAGAGACACATAGCCAAATTTTAGATGGAATTCAGGAAGTTCTTGTGGACAAGTTATTTGGGGGAAGGATTGAGGGACCTGAAGGAGATAGGGAGTCCACAAGAAGATGAACAAAGTCAACTAACCTGGACCCTTGGGAGCTCCTAGAGACTGAACTACCAACCAAAGAGCAAGCACAGGCTGAACCTAACCCCCTGCCCCACATATGTAGCAGATGTGCAGCTAGGTTGTCATGTGGGTCCCCCAACAACTGGAGCGGGGGGCTGTCTCTGATTCTGCTGCCTGCCTGTGGATCCACTTCCCCTAAATGGGCTGCCTTGTATGATCTTCACATGTTCTTATAGCTGGGAGCATGCTTCCTAAAGAGGCTGCTTTTGCCTCTTCAGTCAAAGGTGTTGCATGTGTAAGAGAGAAGATGGTATCTGCAGGATTGTTGAATAGTTGGCACCATAGATGCATCCTGAAGGACTGGGCATTCAGTCACTGGGCATGAATTTGTCAGAGCAGCTAGCCCTCCCATCTATAAACTTGGTTAAAAATTGTACTGTCCAAGCCGTGGGCTATGATGGGATGATAACAGAGAGGGAGAAGTGGGGGACCTGGAAGCCAGGGGTGCTTGAAGGTCAGAGTCTGCTGTATCTGTTGGGCTGTGGAGAACTGGAAGTGTCAGAAGACCCTTGTGATCCTAATGCCTGGTGGCATGACAGCTTGATGTGCACATCCTTGTTGGGACTTAGAAACTTGGAGAAACCTTATTCTGACATCTTGCCAGGAGGAAATATCATGAGCAGGCAGACCTTGCCTATCTAAGCTGACAGATATTTTTGCATTATACACGTGTCTTTAACTCTAATAGGAAGATAGGAATTAAAATATCTGTGAATAAGTATTTTTGAAAAATTGTATTTAATCAGATCATTGCAGAGTAGAATGACTTAATTTCGAATTCTTATTAATGTTTTTATTTGCTGAGAATTTACTGTTAAAAATCAAATTTTCTCGAAGTAATGATCACATGCTAGAATTTATTATTTAAGCATATATTTTCTGTGATAAATATGTAGTGATGAATATTTTATATAAAAACTTGAAAAATTAAAGGGTTTGGATATAGCCATATGTAACAATTTAATTTACATAGAAATAAAATCTGTTCAATATGCAGTGAAAATGTTGTGAAAATTTGAATGGCATAAATATATCTATGAAGTCTAGCGGGGCAAAAATCATCACATTTTAGATCAATGTTTGTTATAATCAGTGACTTGTATTAAAAATACTCAAGACGGTGATAAAATGCTGTTGAATATCTTGCATGCTATCATTTTTGGGAAACCTCATGCGATTAATGTGCTACATTGACAGGAACATTCTTTGAATGTGGACTCATCCATCCATTTTATCGTTCTCTCCATCCTTCGCTTTGCTGAGAGCATCTAAAGTGCACACTCTTCGTGCTTCAGGAGTAGAGAATTTGAATGTTTGTGTGTGATAACACAGTGTGTGAGCTCTAGAAACAGGAAGAATCGTCTAAGCTCCCAGCTCCAGTGCTTAGGAACTCCATGGTATTATTTTCCTGTGTCAGTATTCTTGTCTATAATAGCCGAATAAAAGCTGTCCATACTTCTGACAGATGTAACTATTAAATAAGTTAATATGTAGACTGCAGTTAGGACAATGTGCGCTAATGTTCAATGTTCAATTAGCATTGTGTTGTGTTATTATTCTTTTGGGCAACTGAAGATTGTTGGAGTAATGTATTGACAAGGTCTGCGGTGATCCAGGCCTGGGGAAGAATTCAGGAGGATGAGACAGGAGAGTCTTGAAGGAGAAAGACAAATTTAGTGCTAAAATAGTAGTAGTGATAGCTTGCTTCGGTCATCCCTTCTCCCCAAGGATCTTCACTTACATACTACAGAAGAGGAAACTGATGATCTTAGAAAGCATGTTTGAGATAAGCATTATGGAGAAGAATATCTCCAATAACGAAATGACCCAGGAAGTTGATGTGAATGACCATACATCTTAGGAGAGCAGTTCCAGGTGTAGCTTCCTAGCAGTAACCACACCCTTGGGACAACTCAAGTGTTGATGTTTCCGGGACCATGTAATCGAAGCAATTTTGTGAAAGATTCCTTGTGGAAATGCTTCCATTACAGAAAGATGGAAGGAAGGACCCATCCCCAGTCCACTTGCTCTCCCTGCACACACTTGGTGGTTTTCTTAACAAGAATTCTGGGATGCTGTCACTAGAGGGCACACTGACTTCATCTGTGCTTAAGGACTGGCCTTCTGTCTTCCCTGGGATTTCTCAGCTTTGATCTCCAGCAGGAATCCTCCAGTGGCAGAGGAACTTATCTAGTACTCAACCTAACCTCTCCAGGGAGACACTGATCCTCTTCCACAGCACTTCAGCTTATTCCTGAAACCAGAAAGGGCAGCAGCCCTCATTACTCAAGGAGATAGTGTTGTTGTGGAGCAGAGTTGAAGTCTCTTCAACAGTCTTAAGATGTGCCAGCAAATGACTAGCAGAAGAGATACTTCCAACCATGCAACAGTGGCACTTATATCCTGGGGGAAACCAATAGCCATCTAACGTCTAGTTTGTCATTAAGCCCTCTTAAAAAGAGGGAATCCGTGTTTGGAACTGGAAACTTAACCAAATATCCCTGGGTGAGATCATGGGTTATGGAGGAGAATGTACGACTATCACTTTTTTAACCCCTTATAATTGGTCATTGAATTCTATATATACTTATCCTATGTCAAGACATAAGTGCAGCCCTCACCCCCACCCCCCATCAAAGAAGCTCATTTTTTGCAGCAGATGGAGAGCATTACAGAAAGCTACAACTGGTCAAATTCAGAGAGCAACTGCTCGTAGGATGTCCAGCCCTGCCCTAATTAGGACTTCTGTTGCTGTGACGAAATACTTTGACCAAAACAACTTGGGAAGGAGGGGTTTTATTTTGCTTAAATTTCTACAGCACTGTTCATCATCAAACAAAGTCAGGACAGGAACTCAAACAGGGCAGGGACCTGGAGGCAGGAGCTGATGTGGAAGCTATGGAGGAATGAATGCAGCTTACTGGCTCGTTCAGCCTACGTGCTTATAGAACTCAGGACCACCAGTCCAGGGATGGTATCAGCCACGATGGGCTGACCACTCCCCCACATCAATCAATAATTAAAAAAAGGCTCTATAAGCTTGCCTGCAGCTGGATTTTATGGAGACATTTTCTGAATGGAGGCTCCCTCCTCTCAGATGACTCTAGCTTTTTTGTCAACTTGATATAAAGCTAACAAGTGGAAGCCTCAGTGGATACATATACAACACAACCCCTGCACCTAAGGCTCGGGGACAATCACGGAAGAAGGACAGAGAGATTGTAAGAGCCAGAAGACTAGGATTTCTGCTCTGTGATAGTGGCTGTGTATGATAGGCAAGCTGCACTCACGACATCTCAATAGGCTTGCTTAAACAAGACCAGCACAATGACAACACCAGTTGCTCTGCTCATGTGGAAGGGGAGTCTCACAAGCTCCCCCTCCCCATGTAAAGAGCTATAGACAGCTTATGGCTACCAAGAGAGGAAATCCCAGTCTTTTCCAGGGATGAAACCCTTCATAGAAGGTCCAATACCAAATGATCAGTCCTAAATACATCTACATACGAGCAATACCAAATGGGATCCATAGGTTGTATTTATATGTACATATGTATACATAACAATAATAATTAAAGAATCATGAATCTGAGAAGGGGTGGAAGGCACAGAAAGACTAGGAGTAGGGAGAGATGCAGGTGATTTAAATGTAGTACTCATGTATAAAATACTAACAAAACAAAACAAAACAAAAAAGAATCTATTCCTCTAAACCACACCCCTAGTGTCTTAGTCAGGGTTTCTATTCCTGCACAAACATCATAACCAAGAAGCAAGTTGGGGAGGAAAGGGTTTATTCAGCTTACATCCACATGGCTGTTGATCACCAGAGGAAGTCAGGACCAGAACTCAAGCAGGTCAGGAAGCAGGAGCTGATGCAGAGGCCATGGAGAGATGTTCCTTGCTGGCTTGCTTGCTTCTCCTGGCTTGCTCAGCCTGCTCTCTTATAGAACCCAAGACTTCCAGCCCAGGGATGGCACTACCCCTTTGATCACTTATTGAGGAAATGCCCCACAGCTGGATCTCATGGAGGCATTTCCCCAACTGAAGCTCACTTCTCTGTGATAACTCCAGCCTGTGTCAAGTTGACACACAAAACTAGCCAGTACACCTAGTGATTCTTACATTGCATTAATATCTACTGTACATTTGTGTTTATTTAAAAAAAACACATGCCCTATAATGAGAAAGAAGAGATAGTCTATGCCTCTTTGTTTCCCCAGATTTGTGTGAGTCCTGGTAAATCATTGAATATGTTTCTTGTGTTCATAAAGGGATTAGAATATAAGGTGAAAGACTTTTTGTCCAACCATTTCTCCATGACTTAGAATTTAGTTCAAAGATTTTTGAATCCTTATAGAGGCCATGGTTAAATATTTGAATTATGAGTAATAGAACATTATGATTTGTGACTGACAAGGATGAGGGTCCCTAGAAGGAGAGAGGCTTTTAGACCAGCCTTCATGAGTGAAAGTGACGATAAGGTCACTGGTAAACCAACAAATTGGAGAAAAGAAGCCAGGGCTCTCAGGGAAATTCTCACACAAATATAAACCATGACTGCTAGAGAAAGCAGTAAGATCCTTATCCCTGGTTTACAGAATGATTTGTTTTTCAGATGGCTAAACTCAACGTAAGGATGTTTGTGTTCTTAGATTACCTGAATTCTTTACTTCTGAGTACTTAAAGAAGAGCTTCATGAGTAAAAGTGAGAGGATGCATTTGTGTTTGGATAGCTTCCTGGTCCCTAATGACGATCAAGCATGGCATCATGCATAAATCCAGGCATGCTTTCTTAGAGGGAAGTACTGTCACTCTCTCTTCAGGGTCATGGTTATAGCTGCATTGAAGAGAGCCACAGAGTCTGGAGCTTGAAAGGAATAGAGGTAGGAGCAGGGGTTAGGAGACGGTATAGCATCAGTGCGCTTCTGAGAAGACAGTATAGCATCAGTGAGCTTCTGAGGAGACAGTATAGCATCAGTGAGCTTCTGAGGAGACAGTATAGCATCAGTGAGCTTCTGAGGAGACAGGATAGTTTCAGTGAGCTTCTGAGGAGACAGTATAGTTTCAGTGAGCTTCTGAGGAGACAGTATAG
>JADRCD010188747.1:0-45018 GCA_019843815.1 Montemys delectorum | reverse complement strand
TGATTTTATATGTCCTATACTTGCAGATTACAAATTTTACACCTTTAAGTCAAATTTAATGTGCTGAAAACAAACTGCTCTTTCATCTCCCTCTAATATCTGACCTCACTATAAGGAAAAAATGCATTGTTATCATTGGCCAGCTCAGAGCCCTTTAAGTCACCATTGACCTCCTATTTGACAAAAACCTCCTACTTGACAAAAAGAATATTTTATTCTTTTTTTATTTTTGTTTTATTTTATAAATTAATTTATTTTTTACACTCTATATTCCATTCCCGCTCTCCCCAATCCACCCTCCTACTGCTCCACACCCAACACCTCCTCCCAACCCTCCCTGTCTCCACATGGATGCTCCCACCCTACCTGACCTTTAAACTCCCTGGGGCCTCCAGTCTCTTGAGGGTTAGGTGCATCTTCTCTGACTGAAACCAGACCCAGCAGTCCTATGCTGTATATGTGTTGGGGGCCTCATATCAGCTGGTGTATGCCACCTGGTTTGTGGTCCAGTGTCTGAGAGATCTCAGGGGTCCAGGTTAATTGAGACTGCTGGTCCTTCTACAGGGTCGCCTTCCTCCTCAGCTTCTTCCAGCTTTTCCCTAATTCAGCCACAGGGGTCAGCATCTTCTGTCCATTGGTTGGGTGCAGATATCTGCACCTGACTCTTTCAGGGTCTTTTGGGAGGGCAGTCATGCTAGGTCCCTTTTTGTGAGCGCTCCATAGCCTCAGTGGATATAGAACACAACATGGTCTTGTACATGACAAGTCAATACAACACTGAGTTGTCCACAGCAGTATCACAATAATTATGCTGCTGCTGCTGCTGATGATGATGATTATGATGCAGTATTTCACTTTGTGACTCTGGCTGGCCCTAAATAGCAGTTTTTCTGCCTCTCCTTTCCTGAGTGCTGGGATAATTAATAAGTATGCCCTACCATACCCAACTCTTTTGTATGTCCTTTCAATCATTTCCCTACTAAATTGACCCTTGGCAATCGCTTACATGCTTTCTGTATTTATGGACTGCTTTTTTTGTTGTTCTATAAATTCTTATATTCAAAATCATACTCTCTTGCTGCTGACTCTTGCTGAAGAGTTTTTCAAGATATATCAATATTTTGGGTCAATCAATCAGTTTCCCTTTTATTGTTCAATATATGGATCATATAGGTAATATCAAAAATCTTTGTTCAGTTATCCCTTAATAAACATTTGAGTTGAAATTTTATAGGTACCAAGTGGGCCTTGGCTGTCTTAGAACTAGCTCTGTAGACCACGTTGCCTTTGAATTCACAGAGATCCACCTTTCTCTGCTCCATAGTGTTGGGATTAAAGGTGTACACCACCACAGCCCAGCTTGTATATCTTGGTTTTAACCTTCTATTTTTCCTGTGTGGTTTTAAAGACAATTCTATAAAACAATAGTATAAAACTATGTCAATGATCATAATGTGTGTCATTTGCACAGATGGTTCACCATATGAACAGTATCCTTAGATTCTGCCAAATGCAAACAAAAAATATTTAGAAATAATATTTTTAGAAAATAATTTAGAAAGAATGTCTGCATGACTTGGTCCATTTCTCATTAGTTGTAACATCATTGCTGATGAGAACAATGTGAAGGGAAGAATTATTTTATGTGACAGTTTCAGATATTTCTATCTTAATGGCAAACATATGTATTCTCACACATGTGTGAATATATAATACGTACACCATAACGTACAGTCATACTCATGAGAAGTAAGGGAACAGTCACTATAGATTTAACATTTGCTGATATGAAGTATAGAAAACAATGGTAGAAAATAACTCTATTAAAAAATGGGGTACAGAGCTAAACAAAGAATTCTCAACTGATGAATACCGAATGGCTGAGAAGCACCTAAAGAAATGTTCAACATCCTTAGTCATTAGGGAAATGCAAATCAAAACAACTCTGAGATTCCACCTCACACCAGCCAGATTGGCTAGGATAAAAAACTCAGGTGACAGAAGATGCTGGAGAGGTTGTGGAGAAAGAGGAACACTCCTTCATTGCTGGTAGGATTGCAAGCTGGTACAACCACTCTGGAAATCAATTGGCGGTTCCTCTGGAAATTGGACATAGTTCTACCGGAGGACCCAGCTATACCACTCCTGGGCATATACCCAGAAGATGCTCCAACATGTAATAAGGACACATGCTCCACCATGTTCATAGGAGCCTTATTTAAAATAGCCAGAAACTGGAAACAACCCAGATGTCCCTCAACAGAGGAATGGATACAGAAATAGTGGTACATCTACACAATGGAGTACTACTCAGCTATTAAAAACAATGAATTTATGAAATTCTTAGGGAAATGGATGGATCTGGAGAATATCATCCTGAGTGAAATAACTCAATCACAAAAGAACACACATGGTGTGCACTCTCTGATAAGTGGTTATTAGCCCAGAAGTTTGGAATACAGGAAGAATGACACACAAACCACAAGAAACTTAAGAAGAAGAAGACCAAAAGGTGGACATTTCATTCCTTCTTAAAAGGGGGAACCAAATACCCACAGAAGGAGTGGCAGAGATTAACTATGGAGCAGAGACTGAAGGAAGGACAAGCCAGCCTAATGTAGCTATCTCCTGAGAGGCTCTGACAGTACCTGACTAATACAGAGGTAGAGGCTCACAGCTATCCATTGAACTGAGTACAGGGTCTCCAATGAAGGAATTAGAGAAGGACCTATGGAGCTGAACGGTTTGCAGCCCCTTAGGACGAACAACAATATGAACTAACTAGTATCCTCAGAGCTCCCAGGGACTCAACCACCAACCAAGGACTATACATGGTGGGACTGATTGTTCTGGCAGCATGTGTATAGTAGAGGATTGCAAAGTTGATCATCAATAGGAGGAGAGGACCTCAGCCCTGTGAAGGTTCTGTGCCCCAATGTAAGGGAATGCCAGGGCCAATAAGTGGGAGAGGGTGGGGTGGCAAGCATGGGGAGGGGGGAGGCAACAGGGGTTTGTTCTTGTTGTTTTTGTTTGTTTGTTTGTTTGTTTGGAGGGGAAACTGGGAAAGGAGAAATCATATGACATGTAAATAAAGAAAATATCTATTAAAAAAAAAGAAAGAAAACAATGGTAGATAAGTGGTGGAGGGCAGCCTGTCCAAACTGGAATTCCATGAAGTCTAAGAACATTAAGCTTTCTAGTAGAAGACTTTCAGAAAGGATTTTAAAAACTGCATCATATCTTCCAGGGAGTCACTTCAGATATAAACTTGTAAGTATATTTAATATAAAAGGCCAGGTGTATATTTTATCCAAACCATACCACAAAGTTAGCAATATTGGTAAGGTAATAGACTTCATGATAAAAATGTCACAACAGATAGAGAATACCTTTTGTCTAATCTTAGACAGCAGAAGATAGAGTCTGTACTTGTATGTGTCTTTGCAGGTCAGAGATCAGTCTTCTGTGTTGCTGTTTACCTTCTATCTTATTTGAGACAGGGTCTTTTTTCCACCACTGTGCATCTGGCTAGCTTGTCCACTAGAGCCTTGGACTTGTCCTGTCTGGACCTTACATCTTCCTGAAGGAGCACTGGAGTTACAGATTTATTATACCTAGCTTCCCCTGGGATATCAGGGTTGAAACTCAGGTTCTTAACCTTTTCTGGCTCACACTTTACCAATCAAGCCATAGATTTAAATTAATAGGTTTCTCTTTTATTTTCAGAAAAGAAAAAAAGGAGAAATGAGTACATTAACTCAACATTAATACATTGCTTTAGTGACACCTTTCTTCATGATGACTACCAGCTCTGCTCTAGACTAGCTGAAAACAGATAGTGGCAAGGACACAGCAGCATGGATTTATATGAACCTTTGGTGTGCAGTGTAAACAGTCACACAAACTTGTGAGGGCCAGGTCAGCTCATGTCCATAGTCTTTTACCTTTGAAATTAAGTGAAAATTATTTGCCCATACTTAACTTTAGACTATGTATATCTTGTGGTACATAGAAATTTCTCCATCTCAACTATTTTGTTGGAATCATGTAGCCTTTTAAATTATTACATTTCTAGAATTCTTTTTTTGCTTGTTTTGTTTTGTTTTTTTCAAGACAGGGTTTCTCCATGTAGCCCTGACTGTCCTGGAACCCACTCTGTAGACCAGGCTGATCTAGAACTCAGAAATCCACCTGCCTCTGCCTACCAAGTGCTGGGATTAAAAGGATGGGCCACCACTGCCCAGCATTTCTATCATTCTTTAATGAACCAAGCCTATAAACTCAGAAGTATTCTTACAGAGTGCTATCTATATCTCATGAAGGAGTGTGCATTTTTCATCTCCCAGGATAGCATTTATATAATTTAAGGGAAAGTTTGTCACGTTTACAGTATTGATACATTACTGGGAATGGGAAACCTGGACTAACCTTTTGTATCATTTTGTAAATGACTGTAAAATAACTAATAAAGATGAAACCTTATTTTCTTTAGGGCTAAAGAATATGAGAATTTAGTGGAAACCAAAAATTCTGGCTCCGAGTCACCTTATAAAGCAAAGTGAGTATTTTATCCAATATTTTAGTTTATGTTTCTTCTTGGTTTCTGCCTTTAAAAGAACTTTGTCTGGATTATCGTATTGTTACTTAGGAAATTGGAATTCCCTTTTGGGAATTAGTCTTGTCAATAAAGAATTAAAGAATTTAGGAATGAGACTAGAGAGATAGCTCAGTGGTTAAGAGCACTGACTGCTCTTCCAAAGTTCCTGAGTTCAATTCCCAGCAACCACATGGTGGCTTACAACCATCTGTAATGGGATCTGATGCCTCCTTCTGGTGTGTCTGAGAGTTACAATGTACTCATATAAGTAAATCTTTAAAAAAAAAAAAAAGAATTTAGGAATAGCCTCAAACAGAAACTTGAGGACAATTTTATTAGAATTTGAGATAAAGCATAATTTAGAAGGAGCAGGAATAATGCAGTATCTGATTATAGTGAAAATGCCCTAGAAACAGTAATAGAAAGGTAATTGTAAAATTCATATATGCTTGCAGATAAAATAAGGAGATTAAATAACACACAGCTTAGCTATGAAGTCTGAGACAAAAATTCAAATCTTTTTGAAATGAACAGAAACATAAACAGTCTAATCAGAATCTGTGTGTGCAATGAAAATACCTAGAAGGAAATTAACAGCATTCCATGTATATACAAGAAAAGGTGGTCTGAAATGAATTAGCTGTACTCCTTCCTTCAGACACTATCAAAAAAGAGTGAGTTTAAACAAGAAAATAAATTCTTGAAATTGCAAGAAATCTAATTTTCAATGAAAATTAAAGTAGATTCTGAGTGGAGGGAGGGAGAGAATCTATAAGCTAACACTTTGGAAGCATGAAATTGTGATATATCTCCAGGCTCCATTGTAAAAGTGACTTTTGTTCTCTTGATGTGTGTTATAATAAATATTTAATCTCTGACTTAGTCTGTCAAATTTTTCTCTGATTCGTTACTTTGTCTGCCCTTCAGTTAGATGTCTTTGTTTAGGATTAAAGGTGTGTGACATGTCTGCATTCCAGCCGGATAACACTGACCTAGAAGGTCATTAGATGTGATGAGAGCAGCCATGTTGCTGGGTTAAAATCCCACTGTACTCCATCTCATTTGTTCAGTAGGTCTAAGTTCCTATGCTGCACCCACGGTTGCCTTTTGATGTTCTGATACTCGGAGATTGATAGGGAGAACAGTACATCCTGGAAGCCAGAAATGTATGAGTGATTTAGATGGAAGAAGATAATAGACAGGTAGAGTGCCAGTCACTGCTGTTATTGTCTCTGTAGAGTAAGGTGACAAGAGCTGTAGATCTGTTTGGAGTGTGGGTGATAGTGGGAAGGTGCTTAGATTTCAAAAATACTCATGAACATAATTTCAAAACAGAAAATGTCAGCAACAGAGACCGAGGAACAGAAAGGCTGTTCTAGTGCATGCAGCCAACCCAGCTGCAGAAGGTGGAGACTGAGATAGACGCACCAAACCGAGAGCGTCAAAAATGGACATTATAATTTAGTTCTGAACTAACAATCTTATTTGAAAACAAATTGAAATCAGAGAGTTTAGTGAGCAGAATGAAACAAGAGCAACCTTCAGGACACATCGTGACAAAAGTGGCATGCCACTGGCAGGACAAAGAGAAGTGTAAGTGGGTGCCATGAAAACAACACTCACTTCATTACTAAGCAGATTTGCTCTTTAAAAACACAGGTGTCCTAATGTCTGCATAGCAAAATAATTGAAATTGTAATAATGTTATTTTCCAATCAGAAAAGCTGAGGACTGTATGGGCTGGCTGCTGAGTCCTACAGTATCTTTAAAGATGAACTAGCACCATTACTTCTCAGACTGTTCCATAAAATAGAAAAGGAACAATTCCAGACTCACTTTGTAAAGACAGTAATATCTTAAATAAAGACGTGAAAGTAAAAATAAGATTCTGTAGGGCAGACCTGTAGCCAGCTTGTCCTGGATGGGAAAAGCAGAAGCATTCTCTCTAAAGTCAGCTTCCCCACTTCTCTTTTGAAGCAGTGGGGGGTGGGGGGAGAAGAGAAAGAAGAAACCATAGCCATTGAAATAAGGGAACCTTAAGAAGTGAGATGGTTACAAATAAATAGAAGTTACATTTCCCTAATTGAAAATGATACAATCTTATCATTAAAAATTCTACCAGGAGACTCTTAGATATGCTACACACTTTCAGGAAGGTAACAGAATACAAAACCAGCACACAGATTGGAAGCTTTTCTGCATACCAACAATTTAGCCATACAATAACCTTTAAAAAACTAAATATGTAGGCGTAAACTCAGCCAGGTATTAAAGACCTAAGCAGAGAAAACCATATGAATATAAAGAAATTGAATACAGAGACCTCTCATGTTCATTGTTTTACAGACTGTTAGTAAAATGGCTATGTTATTAAGTCAGTATACAGACTTAATGCAATCTTAATCAAAATATAACTGAAGTAGAACATACACCTTAAATTTCATATGGAAACAATAAGAGATCTTGAATAGCTAAATAAATCCTGAACTATAGGCACTGTTGAATGTATGCCAACACCTGACTTCAAACTGTATTATAGAGCTACATTAACAAAATCAGCATGGTACTAGAATAAAATCACGTATATAGACTGGTCAATAGTGTAATTGATTCAAGAGTAAACCTAAATGGCTATTTATTCTTTGTTAAGGTACCCAAAAAAGGTATAAGCAAGACCCAAAAAAGACGTGTTTAGCTCATGGTGCTAGGAAAACAGGTTATTGAAATATAAAAGACTGGATATAGATTCCTACCCTTCACCCAATACAAAAATAAATTAAAAGTGAGCACAGGGGACCAAAAACCAAAACCTACTTTAATACAATGACAGAAATTTGAAACTACCAGAATAAAACATTGGAGAATACCTCTAGTTATTAGGTATAGGCAATGCCTGTCTAAATATAGAATTTTACTGTCTTAGATAAAATGATCAAGAATTGACAAACATGATTGCTTAAAATTAAAAAAAGAAACTTTCCATAGCAAAGAAAACAATGAAGACAGTTAATAATATAAAAGAAATTCTTTACCAGCATTTATGGCATAGGATTTATTTCTAGAAGACCAAATAATCCAATCAACAAAAACAGACATAGAACTGAAGAGAATATCTGACCAATTAGTACATACACACTTTACTGTCTTTTTGTCTATTACATATAGGCAAATCAAAACCATGCTGAGGTTCTTCCCTTCCTATTGGAATGGTTTCACCAAG
Source organism: Montemys delectorum (assembly GCA_019843815.1). Lineage (NCBI taxonomy): Eukaryota > Metazoa > Chordata > Mammalia > Rodentia > Muridae > Montemys > Montemys delectorum. The sequence goes on along the minus strand of JADRCD010188747.1, from coordinate 37,201 downwards.
AACGTGAAAGTACAAGGATGTAGGGAAAGAAACTCTTATTCACTGCCTGTGGGAAGTAGATTAAAGCAGCTAACATGAAAATCATTGTGAAAGCTTCTCAAAGAACTAAAGATAGACCTCGGGCATGATTCCCTCATAGCAGTTCTGGGGATGTGGGTCAGACAATCACAGCAGCTCACTGTGGAGTTGCTCTGCACTCACAGTCAGCACAGTACAGTTTAACACAGCCATGCTTGGAGTCAGCTTAGCCTTTCATCAGCTGACCTCATTAAAGATGGGATTAAACGAAGTGGTGTTTTACTCAACTGTGGACTAAATAATGATGCTGTGGTTTAATTAATGAAATTACAGCTCTTAGTTTCAAGTAAAATAAGCCACTACCAGCCACTATCACAAAAACAGGAGTGCTTCTTTTGTAAGATCCAGTATTTGGGATTGGAAAAGGAAAAAGGTAAAGGGTACAGTGTATCCTTAGGAATTGAGGAGAGAATGACAAACAGGTATGGTGACAGAAAAGGTAACTCAGCGCATCAATAGGATCAAAATTTACCATGTCCATGCATGGAAATGTCAGAGTAAAACTCCTTTGTACAATTAATATGTGATAGTATATAAAGATAAAATTGACAGACCTGTAACCAGCCTAAGAAAAATACAGTGTAAGATATAGCTTACTAATGTCACAAAGAAAGTAGGGTAACTTTCTTTTGTAAAGCCCAAGTTCATTGATTACTTAGAAGAAAGAGGTTATTCCTTGAAAGGTACAATCTGCCAAATTTATACAAGAAATTCTACAATTTTGTCAAGAACTTTCCATAACAGAATATACTTCATGGCCGAGATCTGCTCACTAGTCATTTGTACTAGACATTTAAAGAGGGAATGATCCTAATTGCCTATAATTTGTTTGGCAAGTTGTGACTACCTTATTCATTTTATGAGGCATATGTTATCCTGATATTTCAACTCTCAAACCAAAAATATTAGAAGCAAAAAACTTAGGTGATAGAGGTGGGGGCAGCCTTTAGGATGTAACTAAATAAAATAATTAATAAAAAAGATTAAATTAAAAATAAAAAACAAAAACAAACTTGGAAACAAAAATCCTCAGAAATACTAAAAATTGAAGAAAACAACAGTATTTCCTTTTTCCAGAATATTTTCTACTGTTCTGTTTCTTTAAAAAAATAAAGTTGGGAGGATGGCAGAAGGATCGTGAGGGCGGGACTGGGAGTGCGACAGTAAGCGTATAGTAAAGTGCTTAGGTAAAAAAAATATAATAAAAATTTACAAAAGTTTAATTTTTAGTCTATTTTATGACTTTTCATATATGTATCATTTTATTTCTCAATATACTTTTCCCCATTTTTTTATAATGAAATAAGTTTTATGCAGATTTTGTAGGTTTTTAGTTTTGTTTTTGTTTATTATTCATTTTTTCATTTTAGATAATTATGTATCCTTGTCTGGCCTGGAATGCTCTGGACGATAATGAACTTTCAGTAATCTTCTTGCATTGTATTGCTATGTTTAGAGATTTTGGTGGTCCTTTCTACAACTTGCTTTTACATCTGTTAGAAGCCAGATGTGATGGCACATACCTTTAATCCCAGTACTCTGGAGGTAAAGGTAGGCAGATCTTACTAATATGAGACCATCTTCATCTATATAGTGAGTTCTAGACCAGCCAGGGACACAATGAAACCGTCTCCAAACAAACAAACAAACAAACACAAAAACACAAAAAATAATTTTTTTCATGTACTTAAATATATTTTTGAGTTATTTTTTCATTAATTTCTATGTAATTTTATTTTGGATTTGAATCCAAGTTATTTATAAATAAATTTAAATAATAAAATTTTTTCCTAATAGTTTTTATAAATTATAACAATTAACTAGTATATATAATTATATATATAAAACTTCCCAAAGCAGCACTTAATCAATGATCCAAATAGTCAAAACACTTAAGCCTGTGGGAGTTGTTTATATCCTCCATTGATTTCTAACTTGTAATTCTGATTATGTACATATATATTTAGTGAAATAAAACACTGATGATAAATCATAAAAAACTTTAGTTTAAAATAATTCTTTGATATACAGATTATTTTACTATTCATTAGAGACTAACTCATTTTAATCAATGAGATTACATTTTTACATGTTTATATAAAAGATTAATGCTCTTTACATAAAGCATTAAATTTTAGCTGAATATTTGATATTTAAGGGCATAGAACAGCAGCTTCAACTGTTTCTAGTTGACTGATATTTTTATTTTATAATTCTTAGTTCAGTTTGAGAACATCACTTTTAATAAGTAAATAAAATGACAAAAGCATATGTAGGACTTTTTCAAAAAATGTTGGAAATTTTGTCCTAATCCAAAGACAAAACTCATTGTCCTTTTTTTTTTTTTTTTTTTTGTGAAATTCAAATTAGTACCATAAACAGCAGTATTGAAAACAAAACATTCTGTCAGGAGAGATGACTCAGAGATTGAGAGCACTGACTGCTCTTCCAAGAGGTCCTGAATTCAATTCCCAGTACACATTGTGGCTCACAACCATCTGTAATGGGATCTGATGCCCTCTTCTGGTGCGTCTGAAGATAGCTACAGTCTTACTTATGTACTAAATAAATATTTTTAAAAAATTTTGCACAATAACCTGGAAATATGCTTTAATTTTGAAATTTCAATCCTGAGGAATGACACTTGCAAAATTTTTGTTTTCCATAATTAAAGCACTATACTTGTATGAGACCAGAAAACTTTAAATATATGAAAAACACATAACCCATAACATACAGTAGTTATGAATCTGTGCCATAGTTTTTCATGTAATTTTTGTTGTTGTTGGTTTAATGTAGTGTGACAGCATGTGCAATAAAACTTTGCATATTGTGTGTTCAGAATAAAGGCTGCAGTGAAGGTGCATGTTGCTAAATGGATAAGCAGTGGCAGAAACCTCTCATCTTCACTGCGCATTTAATTTTGAATGAGTTTTTCCTTTTTGTATTGAAAAGCCTTTTGCTGTTCCCAGTCTTCCTTTTCTGCATGAGGTTGAAGCCCAGGGCTTTAGAAGCTGGGCTGGAGCTTAAGTTGTTTGTCTTTCTCACCCAGGGATTCCTTTGTAGCCCTGAGGTATCCCAGCCTCTGCACTCTTCACATCATTCCATTCTCACAGGTGACCAGCAGAAGCCACAGCAGCATACTTTAAAATATTTTCAATCCTCATGTCAAAATAAAAGGAACACAGCTCTTTTAACTCTTGCTTTTTTCTTTAAGAGATGTTTATCCTTCAAAAACCTGTAGGCAATTATACACTTTTTTCCTTAGATCTTAACAACTACTAAATAATTTTTGCTCAATATTTCTGTAAACTTAAAAATTATCTTTCACAAGAATAAATATATGGAGTAAAAACTTAAAGTGAATAAACTTCACACAATCAAAGTAACATTAAGAACTAAGAATGACCATTGAAATTAGAGTTTCTTTAGAGTTAAAATTAACCAATTCTCAGAAGGAAATTAATATATATAAAATGACTATTGTACATCTAACTTTGTAGTATTAGTGTTTAAAGGTTGGGACAATGAGGAAATATCTCTCTCAAAATATTTTTTTCTACTTGCAATAATCTTGGTAATACTGCTTCTCTGTGGCTATTGTGTCTGTGGATGAGATAAAGATGAAATAAGCTCAAATCCTTGTTTTTCCCAGTATTTCTTATTTATTAGCAGTGACCAACAGTTGTCTTCATTCCTTTACCTATTCTGAACTGGATTGATTTAATTGGGGGTTTACTGAATGAGTGTTCTATTGTTTGAGAATTTCACATATGCATTTTTTGTATTTTGATCAAACCCATCACCCATTCCCTCCCTACCATTTTTCCCTCACAATCTCATGTGCTCTTTTCTTTTTAAACCTAAGTCTGCTCAGTACATACATGGGTCTGGGGCCATCTACTGGAGCCTAGGGCCACATCTCCTAAGGAAACTGACTCGCTCTCCCAGCAGCTGTCAGTTATTAATAACTCCTCAATTAGGAATAGAACTTAATGAGCTCCTTCTGTGATGGTTTGAATAAGAATGGTCACAATAGACTCAAATGTTTGAATACTGGGTCCTTATGTGATGGAGCTGTTTGAGAAGGATTAGGAGGTATGGCCTTGTTGGAGCCCACACAATTTGATTAGAGCTCCCTTGCTTGCTTGTACTAGCGCTCTTCTCTCTCTCTCTCTCTCTCTCTCTCTCTCTCTCTCTCTCTCTCTCCTCCCTCTCTCTCTCCTCTCTCTCTCTTCTCTCTCTCTTCTCTCTCTCTCTTTCCTTCCCTTCCTTCCTTCCTCCCTCCTTCCCTGTCTTTTTCTCTTTCTTTCTCTCTCCTTGTCCTATTTGTGTGGATCACATGTAAATCCTCAGTTACTGCTCTAGTGCTATATTTTCCTGGCTGCCGGGCTGCTGGCCTATCCACCCCTGCCATGATGGTCAGTGTACTAACCCTCTGGAACTGTGAACTGATGTGATTTCTAGTGTGCAACAGCCCTGTCATGTCTGAAAATCATATTTGCTGTTGACGTGCACTCCCTTTGGCTCTGAAAATCTTTCTCCTCCATCTTCCAGGACTATCCCTGAATCTTGGGTTGGGGAAAGGATTTATTTCTTTAGTTTTCATGTGGAGATTGAAGGTATTTTAGAAGTATACAGATTTTGCTCCTGCTGGTTGCCCTGTGGAGAACATACTGTTGTGAGAAATTGTGATCCAGTTGTCCCATTTAGAGCTCATTACCTCACAGTTTCTTCATGTTGACAATTTATGGGTGTCTGTTGTAATGCCATACATTACAAAAGGAATCTTCTCTGATTAGTGTTAAAGTGATGCTCTAATCTATGAGTACAAAGATAAATACTTAGGAGACGTTTTAATACTATGCCCATTTAACAATTTAATGGTACTAACTTCTCTCCTTGGGTTTATGCCATCCCCAACCATGGATTCTTGGGCAAGTTAAGAGCACTAGTCATTATTTCTACCTTTGAGACTATAATTCCTTAACATATGTAACCTAGAGAAATGAGTTATTAGTCTTGAATAAAGGATGATGGTAGAATATAGTAGAAATCTGGTAGATGCCATATGAAATTACAAGGTGCTTTATCTTTTTAAAACTTTGCATGTTATATATTTTTGCATGTGTGTTACAAGTATATGTACATGTGTATATATGTATACATACATATATATGTATATAAACATGCTTACTACCTAGGTTTGACTGTTGAAGAGCTTAGAAGCAGTGACTTAATAGCAGTTGTGTTCAATAATACTTATTGTTTATGGCCTGAAATATTATTTCTCATGAAAAGAAAAAGAATGATATCTATAATTGGGAGATTCTAGATCTCAATACATCGTCATACATCGGGCAGGGAAGTTGTGAAAGACCACACTTGAAGAGTCCCCTTGCCAAAGATGGGGCAGTTAGAATTCATAGAGGATAATTAGTTTCACTGATTTGTTGAAACATAGCAAACAAGTGATAGCCAGGAATTTATAACATTGTAAAAAATTAATTTATTATTTCTGGAAGATAATAAAACCAATAAAGAAAGGGAATGAATCAGATATTCCTCCTGCCTTTTCTCTGTGAACTTGGTAGTTAAATAATTCATGTAAAAAATTTTTCCTTTAGAATTATTCCTCCTTATAAATAAAACAATACTTTCTCTGTCACTCTATTCCTATTGTCCTTCTTTCAAAAGAAAACCAGCACTGAAGCCATTAAGTGAGGCAATCATGTCCCAGTAGGCACTTGAGGGTTCTGTGTTGGAGACTGATGTGGAAACAGTAGGGTGGCATGGCCTGCTAAAGGGATCCAATGAGAGGGAGTAGGAATGGAAAGACATCTTAGGAAAGTTTGCCAGAGCCATTTGAGGATTAGGGTGGGGTGGGAAGCAATGGCAAATGGTGTTAAAATTCAAATACGTGAGGAATATCTAAGAGCCCTGAATGAGCAGCAAAAGCCCAAGTGCAGACAATTGCATATATATGGCAACACAGACAATACATTTTGGAGGACAATTGGCTAAATATGTAAATATATTAAGAGTGACAAAAGACAGGTTGCTATCTGCTAAAGAGGACCGTTAATATAGCCAAGGAGTATAGCAAAATGCTGTAGTGAATTAAATTTATAATGTGTATCTTGTAATATATATGGATAAGTATAATTAAAGATTTATGAACATGAAATAGTATGCATACATTTACTAGCTCTTCCCATTGAAGCAGTGCTTAGTAGTAGAACAGTTGATAACATTAGTTATATCCAGCATACCCATGCAATGTGGTTTGCACAGTTCTTTAAAAACAGAAAATGATATGGTTTTCCATAACAAGAGTTATTGGGAGCAAAATGAGGGATGAGAGCTATAGTTAATAGTGAGTATGAAGATATATATTTAGAATGCAGTTAGAGATTATACTGGTATAGGAAAATGGCAATAGTAGGCCTCACCAGCCATGGGCAGTTGGCTAAAATTACAGTACCAAGTATGAATTCCCCTCCAGTTGGCCAAATTTTAAATCTAGTTAAATGGCTGTTGGTTGCCTTCAGGATGTAAGTTGCACTATTGCACCTTTTGGACTACCTTGCCAGTCTTGGCACTGTTGTGTTTCATAGGAATTAATCAGGATAGGAATGCTTTTCTCCCTGGGCAGCTTCCATGCTTCTTACAACATTATGAAAGCTAATCCTCAGGAAGGAGGCTCCAGAATCATAACCAGGTTGATGATCCACAGTGTTTGATGTGTAGGTGTCTTCAGCAATAGGATGTTACCTTCTTTTTCTGGAAAGCATCAATAGCAACAGCAACAACCTACATTGATTGTCTTGGGAGAGCTTCTTGTGCTCTCCTGACCAACAACACGAAAGCAAGTTTTTTGTGTCTGCATTGGAGCTTTTGTTAAATAGTCTCTGGTTTGGAGGGAATGTATTCTTACCCAAGTGGTATGACTTCAGATTCTGTGTGTGTGTGTGTGTGTGTGTGTGTGTGTGCGCGCGCGCGTGCGTGCGTGCGTGCGTAAGACATATATTGTATACTATATGTAATTTTATACATATATATTATATGTAACTTTAAGTAAACATAAAATGATATAATCCCTAGAGATTATTTTGTATTTATATCTGTCAGTGGCACATTTGAGCTTAGAATTGTTGGAATTCATTTATATTTTAAGAATAACATCTCCATCTCTTAGCACACTCCACAAAACTCTTTACCTGACAGACACTTCTGTTCTAGGCAAGGAATTACCCTCTTTTCAATTTTACTTTTTGCTAAAAAATAAAAATAAAAAAATAAAAGATTACCTTCCAAAAGTAACCCCAATAACAATTTCTGTGTTGAAAGCTGCATTTTCTAAACCACTCTTGTCCGTAGACTTTAGGAAAGGTACACGTTTCAGCTTGACTTTTGCAGTGCTCTCTAATTATTGATAATAACCATCAGAATCAGATTTTTTGTTTTTCCTCAAAGGAACTATATTGTCTGTAGTGCTTGAGTGGAGGGAAGGAATGACACTGAGGTTTAGCTCATGTTACTAAAGTACACCCTTGATTTGGCATTTTTCCTTGAAAAATCTCGGATTGATTTAACTCACTGAAATGTAAGCTCCTTTCATGCTGTGAGTTAAAATGGTCCTTGTTCTTCCCTAAGTATTTCTGGTTTCCAGTGGAATGTAAGCATTCTTGGTACGAATACTGCTAGCTTGTTATTCTGGCTGGATATTAAGTTACATATTGTGCAGACTGTATTCAACCAAAAGCCAAAGTAGCTACTTATCTATCACTTGCTGCCAGTGATCCTCTACATGATAGGGTCAATAACTAGTGTTAGATGGGACTCTATTTCATACTACACTAGAAGGGAAATGATGCTAGTATTGTTTTATATTTTGTATTCCTCCTTCCTTTTGTTAGGCATAGACCTCTTGATGTATAGTAATGTTAGTTGATTTAGAGAATGATTTATTCGTTATCTATAAAGTGAGTGGTATTAGGTACAATCTCTGATCTTAAAAGGACCTGGGAAGGGAGGGGAGAGAGACAGACAGACAAACTGACAGAGGCAGACAGACAGAGAGACAGAGAGATGTCCAGCTTTTAAGATGAAGAAATCATGTGTAGAAAATTTAAATAATATCCCTAGGATTAATAAATATGTAGTGCTGGCTCCAGATTTGAAGCATAGGCACTTTGGGTTTTAGATATTGTTTTCATCATTAGTTTGGGAAATTACAAGCATATAGCAGAAATTGACTGGAAAAAGGATGATGAGGGAGCTCCTATTAAGGGAGTCCCATGGCAGTACAGGGTATCCCTATAGCTGAGGCTTTCACATAAAGGGATGAATAGCAACAGATCAATCAAATCTGGTTCTCACAACATCTAGCAGAAAACTGAGAAAGTTGAGTAGTCATCTAGAATTCCTGGTTAAATTTTTGTTCATGGATGAGCTTCCTGTGTCTGAACATCTGATTTAATGTCTCCACTGTAGGTATTTTTTTATCGGGACATAAATAATAGTCATCTCTGTTGGAAATGTCTTACTTTTAGGTGTTCTCAAGGACAGTGCTTTTAATAACCTGAGCTTCTCGTTATCTTTCCCTCTCTTGATACAGAGAAAGGGACCAACCTGACCCAGTCCAGGGTTTAGGAAAAACTTGACATAAATATGTTTGGTTCTAAAGTTGTTGGGGCAGGGGTCGCGGGAATTACTGTACTTTTTAGAGACAACTTCTCTAATAACTAAAACAGCACATAATAGATGAGCAATATAATATAAATTATATCTGCTTCTGCACGGCACAATTCAATAGCCTCTAATCACATATTACCACTAAATGATCAAAATTCAATACAACTTAAGTGTTCAGTGCTTAATGTACTCTAATAACCACACAGAGCTCTCAATTACAATGTAGATTATTCAAATAAAGAACATATGTCATTGTAGAGAGCTCTTCATAGGAAAAGCACACATTAAACAGGGAGTTAAGTATTTAATTTGCTTGTGGTAAGTGCATTAAATAAATATCCACGGTATAGAAAGTGACTTCTGTGCTAAAAATAGAGATAAGGGGCAATTTCCTGAGTAATTTGAGTGTGGAGAAAACATTTCAGGAAGAAATGAGCATTTTCAAAGACTAACATAGGAAAAAAGGAATTAAGGTCCAGAAGGACTCCATGCATTGCAGTTTGTGTAGAGGGTTTAGCTCTACTGATGAAGAGGGGACTTTCCTGGGATGAAATAGGAAAGATGGGTGACTAGATATAATGGCAAGATTTATTTTTCTTCTAGTAGCCTCTTTTCTTTGTATGAAATATAAACTCATAAAAAAGAAAAGGAGAAAAGAGGCTTACATTCTAAAGAGAGTGGAATGATGTGAAGCAAGAATGTGGAGTATAGGAAACTAACAGAGGAGAAATTCACTGAGATCATGAATCCACAGTGCGGTTGAGTTAGAGTCATGAGTGGAAAAGACTCACAAGTGTTTTTCTTGAGTTTATTCAAGGCATTGAGAAGATTGACTATTCCATTGTAGGAACTAAATTGACATTATTACCATTGCTGGCGCATGTCTACTGTAAGTAATGAATGAAACAAAAGAGAGAATGTCTAAGAAATTTTTAAGATTTTGATTATAATTAGATCTTATAGAATCTGCCATATTTGAAAAGTTTGAAGACAGACAAAGGAGGGAAAATAGATTTGGAGAATGTCTGGAGACTGACGATTCATCTGCTGCTCAAGCAAACAAGCAGGAACAAAGAATGGTGCGAAGAAACAAAGGAAAGTAAAGGGAGGGCACCCATGACATGTTAACCTGCGCTTCCTCTCTGAGAAGTCTAACTGTTTCGAAAAGGATGACACTCTTAGATCTAGCCCAAAGGAGTACTCTGTTGTTGTAAGAATTAACACAGAATGGATCTATGAGGTAGACCATGGGAAGATTGACACTGTGGGAATTTGCAGTGCTTCTATGCCTGAGGCTTACAGGAGGATTTGGATCAGAAAATGAAGCTTCTTAGGTTCTTTACTATGTTCTGAATCATCATGCTATTACTTTCTACCACTCCCAACTCCTTTTTAATTTGAGGATCATAGAAAAAGAATGGTTTCAATCACTATAGCCAAGGCCAATGTCTGCTGGTTGTTGCATTAGATGCTGTCTCAGTCAGGGTTTCTATTCCTGCACAAACATCATGAACAAGAAGCAAGTTGGGGAGGAAAGGGTTTATTCAGCTTACACTTCCATGTTGGTATTCATCACCAAAGGAAGTCAGGACTGGAACTCAAGCAAGTCAGGAAGCAGGAGCTGATGCAGAGGCCATGAAGGGATGTTCCTTACTAGCTTGCTTCCCCTGGCTTGCTCAGCTTGCTTTCTTATAGAACCCAGGGCTACCAGCCCAGGGATGGCACCACCTACAATGGGCCTGTCCCTCCTTGATCACTAATTGAGAAAATGCCTTACAGTTGGATCTCATGGAGGCCTTTCCTCAACTGAAGCTCCTTTCTCTATGATAACTCTAGTTTGTGTCAAGTTGACACACACAACCAGCCAATACAGATGTGGTCTTAAAAATGAAGAGCTACATTCTGGAAGTTGTCAATTTGCCTCGCCTGGCTGCTCTCTGGAGAAATTTCAGGTAGAATATTGAGAGTAGCATGTGTTTCACATGTTTAGAAAAATAAACTATAAATAAATAAATAAATAAATAAATAAATAAATAAATGAATGTGTGTGTATACATATATATATTCACATACACACAATTAATTAATACAGTTTTTCATTTTATATTCAAGGCTTCAGAGACTAGCCAAAGATCTTGTAAAACAACTTCAAGTACAAGACAGTGGCTCTTGGGTAAATAATAAGGCTTCAGCTTTGGATCGGACCCTTGGTGAGATTGCTCGAATACTAGAGAAAGAGGTATGTAACAAACTTTTCTTACCTGACCCTTGATCTTTGGGATGATTTCTCACTGTGACAAGAAATACAACAGAATTTATGCTTTTCTTCTGTGTGTTAAAAGCCAGCTAACAATTGATAAATAATTTAAAATTTTTTTGTTTTGTATTGTTCTGTTGTTTTCTTTTGTTTTTAGTGAAGTCCTAATTAGACCATGGTTTTCTATGATAGTTTTCCCCTTATAAATTGTTTACTCTGAACTGATAACTATAGAGACATGTAATTTGATGGCACAAAATATAAAGCATTGAACTATATAGCTTGTAAATTAAAACAAAATATCTATGAAATACTAATTTCCTACTCATTTTGGATAGAAAAATTTGGTAACTTTCTTTAATAATTTAAGTTACTGTCTCAGCAATGCTTTAAAATCTGTATTAATTCTAATGGAATTTATTATACACAGAAGAAAATTTATATAAGAAATTATATACAGAAGTGTAAAGTTCCATGTAATAATAGCAATAACATGTCACTTTATTTTACCCTAGTCCTTTTATTGTGTATTTACTTCATTATCTAGCTAATTTCATGCTTTCTCATGTCTTTCAATTTTCTTTTAAAATAATTCTTAAAAATTATCTAGAGAATTTCATACTATACTTACATTATTTCCTGGTAACTGAATGACAATATCCAAATTAATTATTTGTTAGCATTTAGGTGAAATCTCATTTATCATTTAAATTACTGGCTATCTATAATTATTAGCATTATTTTTATTTTTGTTTTCTGGAAACAATATTTCCTTGTTTTGAAAATAGTTTTATTGCTTTGTCACACAATTTTTCTTTCTTAAGAAATATAGTTAATATTGTATGTTTTATCTCTTTAAAATATATCATAGACTTAATGTTATTGGTCAGATCTCTGTTCTAATTTTATTAGTTTTATAAATGTACCTGGAATATTTTCATTCATCTTCTGTATTACAAAGTACTTGATTGTGTTAATACTGTATTTTACCCATTTATCAGATATCAGAATCAATAGAGGGCTTGTAAAAACACATGTTGGATTTCTGATTTAGTAGTTTTAGGGTGGGTCCCAAGAATTTTAATGTCTAATGTGTTCCCATGAGATGGTGGTGATATAAGTCCAAAAACCTTATTTTGAGAGTCAGTTCTATAACCAACAGCTGCACATTCAGTATTGCCTGTGGCAGAAACACAGAATGAGTTCCTCTCTAAAATACCCCCCAGAGTGCTGAAGAGCTCATAAATTGGTAGTTGTCAGCAAGTGCTAGGTAGAGTATTTAGAAGTTTGATGTGGATGGAGAAAAGAAACCTTAAATATTATATATACTGATCATTTTTTTTAAATTGAATTAAATGGTATTTGTTTAAAGATACCACCACTATAGCTAATCTCAGAAAACATATTTTAGATTGAATTATTCAAAGAAATTTTAAGAAAAAAGTTAACATGACCTATATTTAAAAAAAGTATTTAGTATAGATGCCAAAATGAGATTATTTAATGCACAAAGGGGCAATTTACCAAAATACCACTGGTTTTATATAATGTAAAGGAGAAAAAGTGTTGTCTGGCTCCTAGTCTAAATGGTCTGTGTCAGGAACCTTGCTGTGAAGCCGTCCTTAGAGTGCAGCCTGCAGGACCACCTAAGAGTGTAAAGTGAGTCACAGAAAGGCCCTCTGCTGCTTTTATAATGAATTCCTTTCACCTGGCCAAGATCCACTGGCTTCACAGAGACCTGTGTTCTATAGAGCTGCCCTGACACCGCAGTGGAATTCTGCTGGCGATATTTGTCATTCGGCTAGGAACAGTAAATAACCATCTCCTGCTTGGGAAGCCACCCAGAGTAATCCAACTACAGGCAAAGACTGGAAACCAGCCTGTCAGTGACAAGAGAGGGAGGGCTGGCGGCTCCTGAGTACCCCTCACTGAGCACGGTAAAACAGGAGTTTTGAGGATCTTTCTTCCCTACCACCACCCCTCCTTTTGAAACAGGGTCACACTGTGTACCCTTGGTGAGCTCTGTAGACCAGGTTGGCCTCTGCTTCCCAAGTGCTGACATTAAAGGCACTTGCTACTCTGCTCAGCTGAGGACTTCTCTTAATACTAGTGTTTTCTATTACTTCTCTGATACAGTTTCTTTATATAATTTTTCTGAGATTCTAAGAGTTTTAAGCCTAATAGCTTAAGTTTATTGATAAATCTCTCTTGTCCTGGAAGTGATCCAAAATAAAAACTCCTGGGATTGTTATGTCTCTCTTTTTTCCTTTAGAAATGAATAGTGTATAAAGTGTATTGCATGTGTTATTCTTTTTACAGTATCTAACAACTTCCATGTATATATAGGTATTCGTCTTGGGTAAATTTGTATCAACTCTCAGAAAAATTTTTTTCAATGGAGAAAGGATTTTCTTTAAAGAACTGTAATGGAAAATCAAAAGAAAAAAACTTAGAAAGCAGAGCTTCTGAGTGTCCATGAAAATTTGCCTGCCTGAGGGAAGTTGGAGAAAGAAGTGTAAGGGCTGCTGAGGTATGAGGTTTAATGGAAGATCTCCTCCATAATGAGGAGACCATCTAGCCTGCTCCCTCATACAGTGGAACTTCTGTTTACTGCCAGAGACTCTGAAGGAGGCATTTTGGCACAATATAAAAATTATAACCCAAAAGTTATTTACAACACTATTTCACAACACTTCTGTTATTTCAAATGCTGAGTTAAGTTTGAAGTGGTCTGAGATCATTGAAGTAGCATTCTTCATGGTAAAATAAATACAGATATTTCATCTTAGTCCTCAGATAATCTTTTCTTTTTACTACATTATTTATTTCCATGTGTGTGACATCAGAGGACAACTTACAGGAGTCGGTTCTCTCTACCACATGGGTCTCAAGGATGGAGCTTAGCTTCTCAGGCTTTGCAGTAAGTGTCTTTACCTGCTGAGTCGTCTCACTGGCCTACCTCAGATAATTTCTGTTAAATAATTTGAGAAGGACAAACAGGCAAGCACATCAAAAAAAAAAAAAAAAAGAAAGGAAGCACAGAAACAAGCTGTGGTGAGTCATACACGAAGCTATGACTACAGGCTTTGCAACTCTTAGTAAGGACTATAAACTTACACTAGGTGGCTGTGAAGGAAAGTAAATACAATCTTGAAATTACCTACGAGAATTAAATTAGCACTAGTGACCGAGTAGGTCACCCACTGATGACAGTAACACCAGGCAAAGGCAAAGTATAAATGATGTAAACTGTTAAAGCTGAAAGTGTATATAGATTGTACAATCAATATTGGACCTATTTCTCCAATTACCAAATTAGAGAGACCATCGGATGACAGTCAGCAAATTTCTAATTCTTCATATTTTTGGATTTCAATCAATTAGGATGTGTTGGTAATATTAATTTTCATATTAAGATATTAAGAAAAAGTAATTGATACTTCCTGTTTTTTTGTAAGAGGTGAAATTAGATTTGTGTGGATTTGTTGAAAGATTACTTTCTTGCTTCTTCTAGGGTGTAGTTTTGCTCCTTATGTTGATGTTTTCCATCTATTATCCTTTGTAGGGCTAGATTAGTGGAAAGATATTGTATAGATTTTGTTTTGTCATGGAATATCTTGTTTACTCCATCTATGGTAATTGAGAGTTTTGCTGGATATAGTAGCCTGGGCTGGCATTTGTGTTCTCTTAGGGTCTGTATGACATCTGCCCAGGATCTTTTAGCTTTCATAGTCTCTGGTGAGAAGTCTTTGGTAATTCTAATAGGTCTGCCTTTATATGTTACTTGACTTTTTCCCATACTGCTTTTAAAATTCTTTGTTTAGTGCATTTGATGTTTTATTATTATATGATGGGAGGAATTTCTTTTCTGGTTCAGTCTATTTGGAGTTCTGTAGGCTTCTTGTATGTTCATGGGCATCTCTTTCTTTAGGTTAGGGAAGTTTTCTTCTATAATTTTGTTGAAGATATTTACTGGCCCTTTAAGTTGGGAGTCTTCACTCTCATCTCTACCTATTATCCTTAGGTTTGGTCTTCTCATTGTGTCCTGGATTTCCTGGATATTTTGGGTTAGGAGCTTTTTGCTTTTTGCATTTTTGATTGCTGTGTCAATGTTTTCTATGGTGTCTTCTGCCCCTGAGATTCTCTCTTCTATCTCTTGTATTCTGTTGGTGATGTTTGCATCTATGACTCCTGATTTCTTTCCTAGGTTTTGTATCTCCAGGGTTGTCTCTCTTTCTGTTTTCTTTATTGTTTCTATTTCCATTTTTAGATTCTGGATGGTTTTGCTCATTTCCTTCACCTGTTTGATTGTGTTTTCCTGTAGTTCTTTAAGGGATTTTTGTGTTTCCTCTTGAAGGGCTTCTAGCTGTTTACCTGTGTTCTCCTGTATTTATTTGAGGGTGCTATTTATGTCTTTCTTAAAGTCCTGTATCATCACCATGAGAAGTGATTTTATATCTGAATCTTGCTTTTCCGGTGTGATGGTGTGTCCAGGACTTGGTATGGTGGGAGAATTGGGTTCTGATGATGCCAAGTAACCTTGGTTTGTGTTGTTTATTTTCTTAAGCTTCCCCCCTCCCCCCGCCATCTTATTATCTCTAGTGCTACCTGCCCTTGCTAAATCTGACTGGAACCTGTCCTTCCTGTGATCCTGATTGTGTCAGAACTCCTCAGAGTCAAGCTGTCTCTGTGATCCTGTGATTCTGGGATCCTGTGACCCTGGGCTTGTTAGAGCACCTGGGAGTGCTGCAGTTTCCTCTGGGTGTTGTGGGACTGGCTTTAGAGCTTGTACCCAAAGTCTGCTCAGGACACCAGCCCAGAGAGACCAGAAGGAACCAGAGCCACTGGGCTGGCAGAGTTCCTGTGTGCCTGGTCCTACTGGTCCCAGTTCTTGGGACCAGTACTGGGACAGACGTTGAGTCCTCCTCACCTCCGATCCTGGGCATGTCAGAACACCTGGGAGTGGAGCTTCCTCTGGGTGTTGTGGGACTGGCTGCAGATCTTTTGCCCAAGATCTGCTCAGGACACCAGCCTCTGATCCTGGGCCTGTCAGAGCACCTGGGAGTGGAGTTTCCTCTGGGTGTTATGGGACTAGCCAGAAATTATTATTATAATAAGACCACTAGTTACAAAGATAATATAAAATCTAATTGCATTGATAATATCAGCATATTAAATATGTAGAAATAAAAGTTACTTTACTATTATTACTAATTTTTTCTCAAACTTAATTGTACATACTGTGAAATACCAGCTAAAATCTAAATACTTTGTTATTAAAGTTGAAATATAGTTTCTAAAATATGAATTTTCAAAATTATAATGTTTATATTATACTCTTGTTTATGCATGCCAAGATGAGAAGGCAACTTGTAGAGTAGGCTTTCTCATGTGGTTCGTAGATGTGAAACTCAGCTCTGTGTAAGCACCTTAACCCCAGGGCCATCCACTAGCCCTAAAATGGAGAGATTTTGAAGAATCAAAAAGACCAAAACATGGTTAAATCATACTGCATGAGAAAAATATCTTCTGTGAATGTCAGTGTGAGTAAGTGTGTGTGTGCACGCACACCTATATATACATTACACAGGCATGCACTGCAGTCTTTTAACTCTGGGTCTTATGTGCTGGCCAGTCTTGTGACAGAGGAATTAGAGTTACTAAAAGGAGGGAACTTCAACTGAGAATATACATCCATGAAATCTAGCTGTAAGACATTTTTTTTTTAATGAATGAGTGATGGGGAAGGGCCCAGCTCATTGTGGATGATTCCATCCTTGGGCTGGTGGTCTTGGGTCCTTAAACAAGCCAGTAAGTGACACTTCTCCATGGCTTCTGCATCAGCTCCTGCTTCCAGGTTGTTGCCCTGAATGAATTCCTGCCCTACTGCTGTTGATGATAAACAGTTACAGAGCCAATGGTGAAATAAACCCTTTCTTCCCCGAGTCTCTTTCATCATAGTGTTTCCTCACAGCAGTAGTGACCTCAAGACACCCTGATATCTGTGGATTACTGTCAAGGTGTTTAACTCCGTGCCCTGTTACCTGTGATTACTGTGGGAGCTGTTAGCGCCATGCCTGTGACTAGTATTTTACCTTCTAGAGCTGCATCCCTGCTGTGTGTGGTTGGCTGTGAGTAGGACTGGGAACTCTGAGCCCAAATTTGACAAATCACTTATTAATGCTTGTTCTCTCCTCAGCATACTGCTGGGCAGCAACCGAGAGTAGTAGCCACCAACAGGCAAGCAGAATACCTGGTACCTTTAAGTGCAGAAGTTAGAGACTGGCCAGGCAGTGGTGGTGCACGCCTTTGATCCCAGCACTTGGGAGGCAGAGGCAGGTGAATTTTTGAGTTTGAGGCCAGCCTGGTCTACAGATTGAGTTCCAGGATAGCCAGGGGTACACAGAGAAACCCTGTCTCAAAAAAAAAAAAAGTGCAGAAGTGAGTACTTTGCTTCCTGTACCCTCTGAGACACTCAGAGGACAGCTCTTGGTTTGAACATATGCTATCTTTAGATTATACAATCCAGGGTTCCGCTGGGACAGAACTCTAGGACAACTAGGAACCTTCCTAGTCCACAGAACCCAAAGATCTTAGAATCAGCTGGTTCTTGATATACAGGAAAGGGAGTCTTCTGAAGTCAGTGCAACTCTTCCATTGACAGTGTGTCACTGGGCTGCCCACCTCAGCCTGCATGCAGTACCAGCCTGCACACTGAGCATAATAAACTCCAGCTGTGACCCACCAGCCTACCACTATGCACCTGGTAGATGCAGTATCAGAGCACCCCCAAACCCAAAGTGTCTCCAATTATATTTTTAAACCTTTTATTCTTTTTACTGTTATTTTCAGCGTGATTTTTACTTTATAAGTACAGTGTTTCTATTTTGATTAGTCTCACTTGTATGTATCTTTTTTTTTGTAATCACATTTTGATTTTTTCTCTTTTCTTTTTTGTCATATTCTGTTTCTTTTTTCTTCTCCCTTACTTCCCCTTTCTTATCCCACACATTTCTATTTATTTCATTCTTTTGCTTTTATTACTTTTACTTTTATTAATGAACTTCATAATTTATTATACATTATTTTTGTAATTTTCTTTTTTGTTGTTATTGAAAAATACTAAATTATAAAAAACTATTTAGTAAAATTGTTAAAGAATTTTTCTCAAATCTAAGGAAAGAAATAGACATCCAAGTACAGGAAGAATTTAGAGTCCCTAAAACACATAGCCAGAAAATATCCTCTGTATGTTGTTTTACAGTTAAAATTCTTAGAACAGAACCAGGATATGATATTTAAGAGAAATGTGCCAAGTTACTTTATCAAATAACATCACACCTTTCAGCATAAACTAAACACCAAGAAAGCACAGATTGATGCCATGTTCTAAAACATGGTCATAGCCAATAAGAACATGATGTCCATCAAAATCATCCTTTAGAATCAAAGGAGAAATAAAGACTTTCCATAAGAATAAACTAAAACAATTCATGCTCCCTGATTCAAGCAGCCATTATAGTAAAAAAAAAAAAAAATACTTAAAGAGATAGTACATACAAAGAAAGAAAAAGAATTATACAATCATAGAACTTAGGTAAGAATAAATGTTACAAAAAAACAAATGAGAAGTTGAAAAGAATCAAACATTGCTAATTCAAATCAACAAACCTCTGGATGAAGAAAAGTTAATGCATATTTTTCAATTAGTAGAAAAAACTATCATTTTTCAATTAATTTCTATCAACTAATACTGATTGTGTCTGTGAGGGATTATGTGTATTAGGTCTATTAGAGTGGGAAGACCTATTCTGATGTAGGTAGTGCAATTCCGGGTTTTGGGTCCTAGACTGCAAAAAAACATTATGAGAACACTAACAGCAGCAGTACTCATCTCTGTCTGATTGCAAACACAGTGTGTCTGGTGCCTCCTCAGGCTCCTGCCACTGTGATGTCCCTCCCTACCATGATGTCTTATAGCCTCCAAAGTATGAACCAAGACAAATTATTCCCTTTTTCGGTTCCTTTTATCAGGTATTTGGTTGCAGCAACAAGACAAGTGACTATTACATGTAATAGCTCTCAGTTACCCAACTTCTCATTTGTTTATTATTTTTGTAACATTTATTCTTACCTAAGTTCTCATGATTGTATAATTCTTTTTCTTCCTTTGTATGTACTATCTCTTTAAGTATTTTTTTTACTATAATGGCTGCTTGAATCAGTGAGCATGAATTGTTTTAGTTTATTCACAGCCAGTGAAACAACACAATATGGTGGTAATTGGAGATAATAAAACAATACTACTGGTTTGCTGTCTGCAAGAAACTCTCAACTCTCTAGTAAATACCTACATAGATATAAAATGAATGTATATAAAATGATATTCAATACAATTAGAATTCTAAAACAAACAGAGCTACATACACTCACATTTGACAAAACAGATCTTAATCAAAATTTAGGAGTGATAAAGGTCACTGCATATTAATAAAGGAAAAATGCCCTTGAAGATATATTATTTATAAGTATATCAAATATTGATATGCATGGTTTAGCAAAACAAATGCCACTGGACATAAAGCACAAATAAGTCCAAATATAATATATGACTTCCATATCCCATTTGGCAATAGATATATTATGCAGAACTACACCCCACCCTGCAGACACCACACAAAAAAAAATCAGTAAACTTGCCACCAAGCATAGCAACATGAGTTTGGTCTCTAGGACCCACATGATGGAAAGAGAAAACTTATACAAATTTTCTTTTGTCTTCCCCACATGTGCCATGACACCTGCACAGCCACCCATATACATGAACATACACTATAAATGTTTAAGATTTCATACTCAACAAAGAACTTTAGGCTTATTGTGTATGATAAATAAATGGGAAAAATAAACAGCCTTAGTGAACATTTACAGGATATTCCATATATTAGTTAGGATATGCAAACTCTTCTCAGCATCTCATGGAACTATCCCAAATTGATCACCTGATAGGCCATAAAACAACTCTTAAATACAGAAATTTTGAAATATTTTCCTCTAATTTATAGAGCGGAACAGATTAAAATTAAAATCCAAGAGACAGAAACATAGTAAGTGTGAATAATATACTCTATAATGATCCATTGAAAGAGTGAGGATTAATAGTTAATGATTCATTGAAAGAATTAGGGAAATTTCAAAATTTCTAAAATCAAATGAATAACTTATCAGAGACTTTGAAATATACTGACAGCAGTGCTGAGGGAAATTATAGCTATAAATGTGTATATTAAATATAGAGCCAACACAGGCCAACAATCTAATTGTGAGCCTCCAGGTTTTAAAAAAACTAGAAAAAAATCAAATTCAAAATTAGGAAACCAGAAGATATAATAAAGAATGAGTCAGATATGAATAAAATGGAATCTAATAATAAAAAAGATAATAAAACAAAGAGTTGATTCTTTGATTAAGCAAGAATGACAAGATCTTAGTCAAACTATCCAAGTGGAAAACACTCCATTAGGAAATTTGGGGAAGAATAAGAATGTACCATGGAAGTAGAAGGATAATTAGGCAGTGTTTTGAAAGTTATATTCCAATAGGTTGGAAAATGTACAAGAAATGGATAAATTTCTAAAAATATCCAACCAACCCAAATGAAATTAATATAAAACTCTTATCCTGGCCAGGATAACACCTAATGGGATGTTTTCCATTTGGATAGTTTGACTAAGATCTTGTCATTCTTGCTTAATCAAAGAATCAACTCTTTGTTTTATTATCTTTTTTACTATTAGATTAGATTCCATTTCTAATGCCAGGGCCAATAAGTGGGAGAGGGTGGGTTGCAGACATGGGGAGGGGTGAGGCAGCAGCGGTTTGTTCTTGTTGTTTTTGTTTGTTTGTTTGTTTGTTTGTTTTTGGAGGGGAAACTGAGAAAGGAGAAATTTACATGTAAATAAAGAAAATACCTAATTAAAAAAAAAAAAAAAAACAACTCTTATCCTGGCACAGTGATCTAGAAGACTGGAGCAGTAATGGAGCTTGCTAACAAAGAAAATTACTAGACGGGACCAATTCACTGCCAACCCAAACCATACTTTAAAGAAAATTAACAGCAGGGGCTGGAGAGATGGCTCAACAGTTACAAGCACTGGCTGTTCTTCCAGAAGACCTTGGATTAATTTTCAGAAGCCATATTGGTGGCTTACAGCTGTCTGTAACTCTATCCCCAGTAATCTTCTCTCTCCTGGCTTTCACCAGCAGGCAAAACCCCTATACACAAACACAATAATTTTTTAAAAGAAGAAAATTAACAACAGTACTATATAAATTACTTAAAATAGGGAGGTAGTAGCAAACTCATTCTGCAAAGCAGTGTTATCCTTAAATTGCCTAGCAAAATGGTAGGCCAGTTTCCCAAATGAAAAGATAAAACTCATTACACTATGATGTAGTTAATTTCATCCCAGGGAAGCAATAAATGATTTACTACAACAAACTAATACGGTTCAACACAAATTCTGTACAAAAATCTGTTGAGAAAGTCTGGCATCCCTGCCTGATGAAAAGATTGAAGAAACTAGTGATAGGAGTGTGTTCAACATAAACCTGTGTGTGGGAAGCTTCTTGCCAGAATTATACTAAGAAGGAAAAGATAAAACACTTCCTCTAAAATCAGGGAGTAAACAAAAGTGTTTACTTTCTCCACTTTTACTAGTTTTTGAGCAATAAATGAAAGAGAAGAAACAAAACACACAAAGATAGGAAGAGAAGAAGTCAGATTTCCCATTTGATTGATAAGCAGTTTCAGTCCAGTATATAATATCAACAACAACAACAAAAAATTAGGAGCTGGTATCTGCAATAAGAAACTCACTAGGAAAAGAAATACAATGAATATATGAAAATATTAAGTGTTCTTCACCATCAGGAACATGAGAATCAAATCTCCATGGAACTTTGCTATTAGGAGCAGAGTATTCTAAGGAAAAAAAAAAAACAAATGCTGATCAGTTTGGTTTTGACTTTTTTTATTTTTATTTTTTGATGGAAAATGAAAATTTTTCTAGAGCTTTTAGTAAATATATAAATTACTGCCCCCTCTATGGGAATCCTTATGAATACCCCTCAAAGAAATCAAATAGTAGTGTATGATCCAGCTATCCTAGCCATGTGTATATCCCTTATGAAATCAAATTAGCATACAATAAAGATACCTACCTACCCATTCTATCATGACCTTATTTTTACAGTAACCACCATATCAAATCAGTAACCAATCTTGGCTACATCAATAGCAGCCATGAAGGAGAATGAAATTAAATCATTTGTAGGAAAATTCATAGCACTAAACAACCTTATGTTATGAAAAATAATGCAAGCTCATAAAGACAGATTAAGTGTTCCATGAAATCTAGATTGAAAAATGTGATACTAGAAAGGAAAAAATTTGGAAGATGGGAACTTGGGAGAGGTGGAGTGATTACAATAGAAGAATAGTGAATAGATGTGCATAAGATCCTCCACAATATTCATTTATGAAGATGTCACTGTATAACATAATTGTTTTATATAATTAATATATGCTAATAACATGATGTAAGGAAACGTGCTATTATAATGTTTTTTATATCCTATGAAAATTTACTTTTAAGCTGAGATTAATTCCAAATTTACTTTGCTATTTTGCCCACTTGGGGGTGGTAATGTAGCTCAGTTATATATATTACTTGCCCTGTGTGATGTCTTGCATTCAGTACCAATCAGTGCTTCCCTCATAAAAGATTTAAAATTATCATTAAAAAGAAATCTTTATAAATTTGACCATTAAGAATAGAAACTTTGATTCAACAATATGTATCTATAAGAATAAAAAGCGTCATAGGGAAATTTTATGTAATTATGTATCTTGTAATTAACAAAATTTCATACAAATTAATAATGAATTTATTCTGAAGAATTACACTTTATTCAAACAATAAACACTGCTAGGGAAAATAAACAAGGAAAATAAGAGATTATCCATTCTAAAAGAAGAAATCGAAATAATCAATAAACTCAAAGATCAGTTTTTTTACTAATCAGGAAAACTTAAAGTAGTAACTCATTTTTAAATATGATTTATTTCACAGAATGACAGAATTTCAAATACTTGAAAATAGAAAGTCTCAAAAAAGATCCAGATCAGTGGGGACATTTCTGTATAGTTATAAGTTGGTATTATCACTTTTTTACAAGTTTGCTATTATTAACTAAAGTTGTGAGCATTTGTATCATATTTGATTAACACAGATATGCAAAGACAGCATCGATCATAGAGACTAACTCAAATATCAGTGGCTAAAAAGGCAAATTTATGAGATTGTCATATAATATAATATTGGTCGAATATTATTATCACCAATGAAACTATAAATTGGGTGTGGTTGTACTTCACAGTGCTTATAAGTATATATCTATATACTTTTTAAATTTCAGTAATTTAAAATTCAAGAAACAGGCAAATCTGACTCTAAGTCTCTCTCCCTCTCTCTCTCTCTCCCCCCTCTCTCTCTCTCTCTTTCTCACACACACACACACACACACACACACACACACACACGTATTACAGTTTATACATAGGTAGAAATCATAGAAATTTTTTGATGTTCTCTCAGAAGAGTGATTATTCAGAGAAGCAAGTGTAGAGAGGACCCCTCATTCGGGTGGCTTTGCTTTTTTGTTGTTGTTTATTTTCGAGCTAGATTATTACTGCGGGCAGGTTGATCTAAACTCCAAAACTCCAGTGATCCTCTTGACTCTCTCTCCAAAGTGCTACAACTGTGACACCCTGACATCATGTGAAGCTTACGCTCTTGACTGCTTCTATTCTTTTCACAGACAATACTGTGTTCATATTACAACTATTCTTTATATTCTTAAATCTTTTCTATATGTCAGCCTAAAGTTATCATTACAAATTCAAGATAAAACAAATTGTTCTAAACAAAAGAATCTTGTTACAGAAATGCTCAATTATTTCATATGTATTTCCAAAATGTTTTTTTTTTTTAATCCAGAAAGACATGTCCCTTATTTTCACTATTTTGTTGAATTTGGTACAATTGAGCATGATTTGTGTTTGCTTTGACTTCTTTCATTACTCTGTGATGAACATTACTTTTATGATTGGCTAGTAATAGCATCCCAGGAACTTTCTGTGGTTTATCAGTAACATGAGACATTTGTGTGCTGTTACTGTAAGTAAACAGTTTAAGCAGACAGACTGGATGTGGAGTTTATCCAATTGCCTTTACTAAGTTTTTAGATTGCTGCCAAATTTAAATCGAGATTCAGCTGTAATCTCTTAAACCTGAATAAGCAAGCTACGTAGCTAGCAGAATTCACAGTTTGAACTAGGATGAGGAAAGGCAAATCACATGTACTTTGTAATGTCTTTAGCCAGCCCAGTCATGCATGGGGTTTTCAAGTTTTATCATGGAAATTTATATTAACATACAAAGAGCAAACATCAAAACTCCTCTCCATCTTTTTTCCAACTATTTGCAGGTCCTTACCACTTGCAGGTACTTATCACACACCTAGGCTGAGAGAAGGTAAATCACTCATCCTTGAGAATTCTCACCACTAATTGAATTTAGAACACTGTTCAGGCTTCTAGGCATTGCCCATCTGCCACAGCCCATGATGTTGTTTGGTTTTGTGTCTTATTTTCACCTGGAATTTTTCAGTGTAGAACTGGAAAGTCTGGAAAGTATTCAATATCAGAAATTCATTTTATGTTCTCACTCTTCTCAGCTTACACATCTGCTTTCTCAGAGCATCAGATAATTAACTAAAATAGCTTCTATGGCTCCATATTTTGTCAAAAATTGATATATTTATAGCCCAAAGAAAAGGAAATGTTTTGTTAGATGTTACTCAGCTACCTTGAGTTAGAACACTCAAGACATATTGACAAGTGGGGTTCCTCAATCTGATAAAGATTTAACATTATATGAATTATATTTTCTTTAAAAAGGACTTTTTCTTTGTTTGTTAGTTGCTGCTCTTGTCGTTGTTGACTTTTTTGAGACAGGGTTTCTCTGTGTAGCCCTGGCTGTCTTGGAATTCACTGTGTAGACCAGGATGGCTTTGAACTCACAGAGATCCACCTGCCTCTGCCTCCCAAGTGCTAAGATTAAAGGTGTGCACTGCCACCACTCAGCTAAGAAAGGACATTTTTGAGGTAAAGAAAATTAACTCTATAAGAGGCAGCAGGAACTTTTGGGAAAGGATAATGATGCCATGCATTTCGTTTTATGTGGTAATTAAACAAATGCATGAGTCAACAAAGCTAATTCAGTTGAATAAGTACTTTAATTTGTACATTGTCATATGTCAATAGTAAGGTATTTCATGAAATACATTGTGTGAGTATTATTTCTAAAATAGACCTTCCTATGTAAGTCTTTCTTGATGCAAACATAATAGCCTTTATCATTTTATCTGGAATTACTTAGTGTGACTTTTATGAAAGCAGTTTTTAAAAGTCAATTGGATTTATAATAAAAACTCACAGATGAATATTGGTAGTACTGATTTATAAAAACATTTTTTCACACAGTTTTGGTAATTTTGCTATAACTATTCAAGTTAACTATTTTTGGGCTATTTTTCCATTATATTTTGAACCTCTTGTCATTTGTAACAAAATATGTATTTTTTCCAGAGAATCAGCCTCCTCTTCTTTTTTTTCTTAAAAATAAAATTTATTTATTTATTTCATGTATATGGGTGTACTGTCACTGTCTTCAGACACACCAAAAGAGGGCATCAGATCCCATTACAGATGGTTGTGAGCCACCATGTGGTTGCTGGGATTTGAACTCAGGACCTGTGGAAGAACAGTCAGTGCTCTTAACCACTGAGCCATCTCTCCAGCCCCAAAATATGCATTTTTAATAGAACACACTTGCATATAATTATTTAAAATCATCTTACCAGTGACCATTGGAGAAATAGAATCTTGCCAGTATCCTGGAGCCTTTTGTCTTCTCTCCAATTATTATTATTATTTTTTTTTTTTGGCTAATCATAATCCATTCTCCTTACTTTAAGATAAACTAGTAGTTTGGACTTTCAGAGTAACTTTTGCCTTCCTTGTTTTATCATGAAAATGTCATTTCTGAACTATATGCCAGTTGTGTATCGGTTTCTCCTAAGATGAAAACTTTGCACTTTTACTTATTTTTGGCCATTTGTGTTTTTAGTTTTATGGGATACCTGTTTAAATTTTTGTGTTTTTCCCACCATTTTATAAGAATTTTCTCTTCAGTTTAGACACCATTCTTAGTTTTTTCAAGTGATCTCACACTATCTACTTTCAGTGTGTCAAATATATTTATCTCATCTTTTATATTAATAGTTTTTCCCCTTCTTATAAAATATTCTCCTACCTCCTGTATTTTTGAGACTATAGTTTTGCCTTTACCTTTTGTTTACTATCTTTCTGGAATTAATTTCTCTTCCTAACATGAGCGAGACAGTTAATTTAGTTTTTTTCAACATCCAAATGATTACTGATAAGAATGATTTTCATTGCTTACTCTAGCACTGGAGGCATTTTAAAAATATATTTTAAAAATAATATATTTTTGGAGTCAAAAAACAATCCATAAATCCAGAATTTTATGACTTGGCTGTTCTAATTAATTAGTAATTTGCGTAACTATTTTATGTTTGATATTGAGCCTTGTTTTACATGTTGGAAAGCAGTGTGTGCCATTTTATACTTAACAAGTATAAGCGGAGGATTTGGTTTAATGGAGAAAAAGGCCTGATTTGGCTGACTGAACCCAGTGTATAGCCTCATTTAGAAAATCTGTGTTGAAATTAAAACTATAGGCATAGAGTTCATGTTTTTAAAAATGTGTGTGAATATGTATGGTTTATATGTGAGGTATATATACATGGTGACAGCAAGGTGGGGGAGACACTTCCAGAGACCCCAGGAGTATGTCAGATGTTCTACTCTATTATTCTCCACTGTGTTCCCTTGAAGCAGAGTCTCTCACTCAACCTGAAGCTAACCAGCAAGCAACCATAGGTCCTCCTGTTTCTGTCTCTCCCCTGATTTCTGCAGCACTGGGGTGTGTACATAGGATACATAGGATAGTGTACATAGGCACATAGGATAGTGTCCAGGTTTTTGTGAGACTTCTGAGGATTTGAACTCAGATCCTGATTCTTGCACTGCAAGTACTATGCACTGAGCATCTTCCCAGCCCTAGAGTTGCCTTTTAAACTAAATAAGCCTTACACCCTGTTGGGGTGACTATTTGTTTTTCCTAGGAGCAGACTATTGCTTGTCTACGAGTTGTAGACATAACAACTCAAAACCATAATTACCAATCATAGGCAGGTTAAACCTAAACCATGTAATAAACTTTCCTGAAAACAGTGCTAAGGGAAGTACGAAACAGTATTGTGAATAAAACGAGCTCTTCAGCTAGTGATAGTGACACACGGCTTTAATCCCAGCAGTGAGGCAGAAGCAGGCAGATCTCTAAGTTTGGTTTATAGAGTTTTGGCACAGCAAGGGCTGCATGGAGAAACCCTGCTGTGAGAGAGAGAGAGAGAGAGAGAGAGAGAGAGAGAGAGAGAGAGAGAGACAGAGAGAGAGAGAGAGACAGAGAGAGACAGAGAGAGAGACAGAGAGAGAGACAGAGAGAGAGAGACAGAGACAGACACAGACAGAGAGACACACAGAGAGACACAGAGAGAGAGAGAGAGAGAGAGAGACACAGAGAGAGAGAGAGAGAGAGAGAGAGAGGCATAGAGAAGCAGAGAGAGAGAGAGAAAATCAAATACTTCCCTAAAGTTTTAGTTTTAAACTTTAGACTATATTTATTAGTAGGGAGGACATACATACTATGACTCACACATGGAGGCCAGAAGTCAACTGGAAGGACTCATTTCTCTCCTACAATATATGTGTGTGTGTGTGTGTGTGTGTGTGTGTGTGTGTGTGTGTGTGTGTTTCTGGGTGTGCTCAAAGATGAAACTCAGGCTGACAGGCTTGGCAGCAGGTACTGTTCCCTACCAAGCTGCCTTACTTAGCAGCCCTGAAGTGCTAATTTTAGTCAAATATCTCAAGGGAAGAACTCAAACAACCTTTATATTCTTTAGAAAATTTTGTAAATATCTGTGCAAAACACAAATTTAAACATTTATCTTGAAAAAAGTTCATTTATAAAATACTTTTCTAAAATAATTTGTAGAAAAATTTCAGTAAGGCAGTGTTATTATAATGTTTATGGAAGAAGTATCATGAAAATAACTTTGGGAAGTGAAACCATGAATTATTTAATCTTTAAATTTCTGGAAATGGTATTGCTATTGAGAAGAGCAAATTACATACCTTCTTTTCTCAGTAATTATAATTAAAAGCAAACGAATAAATATTAGCACATGAGACCCTTTGACCTTAACAGATGTGATGTTGGGTGATTTCAGCCTCTGGTAACATGTGCTTGTTGATATGTTTTCTCATCACAGTCTTACACTACTCCATCATGCTACCTCTCCTACATTATTCTGTTTGTGGCTCACCTTAGTGATTGATTGCTTCATGCAGTAAGTAAACACTTACTGTTTTTAACCACATTTATCTAAGTCTGGGTTCTCGGAAATAGCGACGATGAGAACAAAAAATGCCAGTACCTATCCTATGTGTGGAATTTGATGCCAGCTTTCTCCAATTCAACTGACTTCTTTTAAATTAGCAGATTTCTAAGCAGATTTTAACTAATATTAACTAAAGCAAGTAAAAAATCACTTTTTTTCTTAATCATAGAGAATTTTTGGTTTAAATAAACCTTGGTAGGCTTTTGTTTCCTTCTCTGAAAAGTAATCATAGAATACATATCACTCTCATGGAGTTGTGATAGTTTTCTACTATAGTCAAGAAACAGTCATATGAATTAAAGGATCATAAAACATTTAAAAATAAGAACTCTCATCTTTATAGATTTGAGGCAAAGTATGCTATTGTAGAAATAGGGCACAAAATATTTTCAAGGATAATGTAAGTTTTTAGGGAAAAAGTAACATAGCATAAGCAAAACTTAATGCCATGAATGCAGAGACACTTTCTGCACACTTACCTAGCAAATGGACTAGTGAAAATGTGTAAGAATTAAGAAAGGAAATCCATTAGGAAACATGCAAAGCTACAGACAAGACATTCAGAAGCTCAGCATTATAAACAACTGAGGTTCATAGATGTAAGCATATGCCCTTGCTGTGTAAATTAGTAGACAACTGATACTGACCTCCTGTGCTCAAATGATCCTTCTGTCTCTAACTCTTTAAGTGTTTTTCCTGCCAGAAAAATGTAAAGCTTAGAAAATCCTGCAGAAGCTAGTGTGCTGACTGGAAACCTGTAGCTTGCCTGTTTCCCTGTGCAGGTACAAATCTCTACAGGCCAGCAAGTACTGCTGAGAGGAGCCCGATATAGCTATCTCCTGAGAGGCTCTGACAGTGCCCAACTAATACAGAAGTAGAGGCTCACAGCCATCCATTGGACTGAGCACAGGGTCCCCAATGAAGGAGCTAGAGAAAGGACCCAAGGAGCTGAAGGGTTTGCAGCCCCTTAGGACGAACAACAATATGAACTAACTAGTATCCCTCAGAGCTACCAGGGACTAAACCACCAACCAAAGAGTACACATGGTGGGATTCATGGCTCCAACAGCATATGTATAGCAGAGGATGGCTTAGTCAGTCATCAAGGAGAGGAGAGGCCCTTGGTCCTGTGAAGGTTCTATGCCCCAGGAGAATGCCAGGGCCAGGAAGCAGGAGAGGGTGGGTTGATGAGCAGGGGGAGGGGAGGGAACAGTGTTTATTTTTTTATTTTTTTGGGTTTTTTTTGTTTTTTTACTTTTATTTTTATTTTTTTCTTCTCTTTTCTTTTTTTTTTTTAATTTTTATTTATTTATTTATTTATTTATTTATTTATTTATTTTTTGGGAGGGGAAACTGGGAAAGGAGACATCATATGACATGTAAATAAAGTAAATATCTAATAAAAAATCTCTACAGGCTCACATTTTAATGAAATACGATTATTTCCTTACTATGTCCAAGATAATGTAAGTTATTTGAAAATGAATGTAGGATTCTCTCTGTGTCCTTACTCAACTAAGCTCTTCACTTGAAGGAAGAGGTTAGAGGCATTTCATCCAGAATTCACGGAAAGTCAGGGAGACCACCAGGTACTTCTGCTCCTCTCTGGGCTGCAGTTTGCTTTGTTTTAATATATATACTATGAGAAGTTAAGTTTAATTAGAAGATGGAATACTAAAAGTATTTGATGTTGTGCTTTAAATTGTTATCTTAGCAAAAAAAAAAATCCAGATGACTAAAACAGTTTTGAAGCTTTTTTTGATGTTCAGATTTTTCTTTACATGGTTTTTCTCCTGATTCAGCCTTGAAAAAAAAATCCTAGTGTTCCCTCAATTTTAGAGCTTAAAAAAACAATGATCAAAAGTATCTCAAACCTATTTATTTTAGTTTTTAAAATGTTACCATCAAGTATTAAAATTGCACATTCATAGGAAAATGGAGATTTAACTTTAGATCATACTTGGATCTTGGTACAGGAAAGGGGCAGTAGAAACATGAATTCAGAGACGTTAATAGGCAAGCCCCCATTGGAGTATTTTTTTTTTTCATTTTTCTAAGCAGTATTCTACTACCAGTGAAGTCTCATTATTTCTAAGTGTCCTAATCAATAAGGTCATGAAAGATTGATTTCAGGAGCTGTCACTGTGTTTATGAGAAGACACATAGAGTCATTTATAGAAGGAGCTGTAATTCCTTTAACTAGCAAGTCAGAAAATCAGCAAGCCCTGCTTACATGTCTTTGAGTGGTGAGGACAATCTCCATGTTGCCTTCTGCTGACAGAGGAGGAGACAAATACTGCTAATTGAATTTTACTAAAGAGGACAAAGACATACCATGATGTGGAAAGAGGACAGAGCAGCAACTCCATACAAGTCTAATATGTTTAAGGTGGCTGCATTGATTTTTCTCTACTAATGGACTAGGATACAAAATGAATTGTCCTTAAGAATTATAACACCTCCTTTATAGTCCAGACTTAGAATATTGTGAGAATAAAGTATTTCAAGTAACTCTGTGTTTTTAAATTTTAAAAATTAAACATGATAGTTTATCTCTTAAAATAATGTGTTATAGAAAATAGTGACATACAAATTTTTCTTCCTTATAAATGTGAGTGAAAGGAGCCTATGAAATTCAGTCATGTGAGGAGACTGTCAGGATTTGACTAGACTCTGCTTTGAGGACATTTAGGTTCACAGACCTTATTAAGGAAGAATGATCTGTGCTATTATAATACATTTAACATATTCATTATTTTAAAAATATACAATGTAGAAGTATATAGATGAAATAAATAAAATTCTTCTCTTTTGTCTCCTAGTCTTCTCTTCCTGTATCAGAAATGTTAGCTGTCTTGAGTGTATTCTACATATGTTTGTTTATATACATTACATATATGAATATATATACATTTATATGCACATTTTTATTCACTATAATATAGTGGTTTTTACAAATTAGTATGTGAAAATGTTATTCTACATCAGTTGTTGAAGATCTATTTAATTAATTTTTAATTTACTAGATTTTTTTAATTTCAAAAGGAGCAGCACATAACTTTAATAAACCATTCAAAAGAGAAACCTTACTATTGGAATGTTTTTAAAGGCTACATAGCATTCCATTGACTTTTTTTTTATGGTATCATTAACTTACTTTTAACTCTCTCTGTGAGTCTTTTAAGTTTTTTTGAGTTTTATTTTAAACTTTTATTTCAATTGGTTGGAGTTTTTGTTTTGCTTTGTTTTCTTTTCTTTTCTCTATAAACATCCCACTATAAACTGGGACTTATATTCCAGGATAGAGAGTTGGATGCAAAATTGAAAATTTGAGTTTTTAATTTGTTTCTTTAACATAGCACCTAATAGATATCATTATTACATCTTTATACATATATGCTATTGTGTTTTCTTTCTCCCTGATTTCTAGTCTCCATTTCCCCCTTTGCCTTGCCATAGGATCCCATTCTTTTTTCTTTCTCTCCTTTCCCTTAAGTTCTCATCCTTCCTTATCATGGTCTTCTTTTTGTTTTCAGGACCTACAACATACACACACACACACACACACACACACACACACACGCGCGCGCACACATATACATAAATATATAGATATTGTCGTATGTAGACACCTATATGAATCTAAATCAACTGTCTGAATGTGAGAAAATGTACAATGTTTGTATTATTGAGTCTAACAAATATTCTCTAGTTACATTAATTTTCCTCGAATAGTTATGATTTTTTCCTTATTGCTGAATTGAATTCAATTGTGTATGTTTATTATATTTTTTATCCATCTTTTTGTTTGTGGCTGTCTAAGCTGGTTCAGTTTTCTAGGTGTTAGAAATACTGCAGTAATAACTGTGAGAGTATAAGTATCTCTGTGATATATTGATATAGAACCCTTCAGGTATATAATTGGGAGTGATATCACTAGGTCATGTAATAGTTCTGTCTTTAATTATATGAAGAGCCTCTATACTGACTCTCATCATGGCTTCAGAGGGTAACATTCTCATAGACTGCATATGAGATTTCCATTTTTTTACATCCTCACCAGCACTTATCGTCATTTTTTAAGATTAATTTCATTACTATTTATTAAATTGTGTGCTGTGCCAGCATGTGCATGTGAGTGCAGGGACTAGCAGATTTGTAGAGCTAATGTTACAGTTGTGAGTCTCCTGGTGTGTTTGTTGGAAACCAAACTTGGGTTCTCTGCCAGAGAATATATGCCCTTTTCTCTAGTCCCGATCAATTTTTTTTAAAACTATTCTAATCAGGGTAAGATAGAATCTCACAGCAGTTTAAATTGGCATTTACCCTCAGAGCTAAGGATGGTGAACCCCTTATCAAGTACTTTTTAGTTGTTTCTGTATTTTTCTTTGGAAATTCTTTTATTAATTGGATTTTTTGGTGTTTAAGTTTTATTATACTTTATATTTTAAATAGTAATGTTCTGTCTGATGTATAATTACAAAGAGCCCCCATTCTGTAGTCTGTTACTTCATTCTACTGTTGCTTTCCTTTTGATTTGTAGGAGCTTTTTAATTTCATGAGCCCATTTGTCAGTTCTTGGGATTTTGCATTACAGATTCCCTTTCAGAAGTTCTTTCCTCTGCTTGTTGCAAAGAGTATTGTTACCTAAGCTTCTTCTAGAGGTTTCTGACCTTTGAGTTATTTTTGTGCAATGTGAGGGATGTGGATCACATTGCATTTTTTTGTATGTAGATATTCAGTTTTCCCACTTGACCACTTGTTAAAGAGACATTTTCCCCTTACTATGTGCTTTTGACTCCCTTTTTTGAAAATTAGGTCTCTAGTTGTGTGAGTTTCTTTCTACATCTTCTTTCCTATTACAGTTTATCAAGTTTGTTTTAATGCCAGTACCATGTACTTCTTTTTATTTTTAAACTTTTATTGCATTATAATGAGAAAAGTTACATGATTTCAATTTATTTGAATTTGTTAACATTTAAAAACATATTTTAAGTAAATAGAATTAAATCACATTCTTGTTTCCCTTTTGTACCCCCACTTCTCCCAGAGACCACCCTTTAATACTTACAGTATCTTTTTTGTCATATTCCTTAAAGTTTATAAGATATTATAACAATACAAATAAGTATTATAAAAGTTGTTTGATATAAAACAACAATCAATTTAACAGTCTTATGTAGATGCTCATCTACAGCATTAGTGAAAATACATTGTTCTCAATATAAATTTTAAATAACTCCAAACATATTAACTGTATACTTCAAAATAATGCATCACTACTGGTATTTTCCTAAATGAACATAAATATATAAAGTCTTTTTGTTTGTTTCCTATTTAGTAGAGTTTCAAATCTTGGCTCTTACTGTGGTACAAGCCCAAATTAAGAACAATTTTTAGATATTGGATTTCATTATAATAAGGCCATACTTCAAAGACCCTCACATCACCAAAGGATTTTACCTCGATCGTAGCTAAGCTGAGAGTTGATAGTTCTGCTGCACCAAGAAATGAATTGTAGGCTCCATTTTTAGATACGGACTTCCTGCTATGGTCAAAGCTATTATACTTGAGTGACTTTATTCTCAGCCCACAGAGAACAGGTTATATTCATTTAAGAAATGGTGTAGGTATTAAGATGGTCTATCCATAAAGTCATTCACCAACTGTTTCAATGATCAATGGTTCTACTTGGAGGGTGGCACGGACATTGAGTGAGGGTAAGAATTTGGTTCATTAGCTGTGATAATTTGGAAAAGCATTCATCTCAAAGAAAGAGTAATCTTATAAAGTCCTCTTCTTCAAACTTGATACAAGAGTTACAAACGTCAAGCAAAGCATTGAGTCTCACTCTTTGTTGTTCTCTTATAAGCAACCTCCCTAGTTAATCTTCTATGTTTCTTTTAGGTATATAACTACTTTTGAAATATATAAGCTGTTCTGAAAACCATAGTATAATGTAAAGACATGAAATAAACAATACTACTAATAGAGAGGCTGAGATAGGAGAAGCAAGATTTCAAGTCCCTCATGTTGTACACAGCAAGACACTGTCACAAACAAACTGAAAGTGTATATAGATCGTACAATGTTAGACCTATTTCTCCAATTACCAAATTAGAGAGACCATTGGATGGCAATCAACAAATTTCTAATTCCTCATATTATTGGATTTCAATCGAATAGAATATGTTGGTAATATTAATTTTCATATTAATATATTAAGAAAAAGTAATGGTCACTTCCTGTTGTTTTTGTTATAAGAGGTGGAATTAGGTTTGTGTAGGTTTGTTGAAAGATTACCTTCTTGCCTCTTCTGGGGTGTAGTTTTGCTCCTTATGTTGATGTTTTCTACCTATTATCCTTTGTAGGGCTGGATTTGTGGAAAGATATTGTGTAGATTTTGGTTTGTCATGGAATATCTTGTTTTCTTCATCTATAGTAATTGAGAGTTTTGCTGGATATAGTAGCCTGGGCTGGCATTTGTGTTCTTGTAGGGACTGTATGACACATCTGCCCAGGATCTTCTAGCTTTCATAGTCTCTGGTGAGAAGTCTGGTGTAATTCTGATAGGCCTGCCTTTATATGTTACTTGACCTTTTTCCCTTACTGCTTTTAAAATTCGTTCTTTGTTCAGTGCATTTGGTGTTTTTTTTCTTTTAAACAACTTTATTGACAAATGATTTATGTATCATAGGCTTTAGTAATTACAGGTGTAATATCTGATGAATTTTGACAGAACTGTATTTCTCTTCGACCAGTAAAATTCACATCCAATAAAGCCCATGTCAAAATTCAAATATAGAACATCATCATCATTCTAGCCCAATTTCCATGTGTTCTTTTTCTTTTTTTTATATTAGATATTTTCTTTATTAACATGTAAATTTTTCCTTTCCCAGGATCCTCTCCAAAAAACAAACAAACAAACAAAAACAACAAGAACAAACCCCTTTTGCCTCCCCCCTCCCCATGCCTGCCACCCCACCCTCTCCCACTTATTGGCCCTGGTATGCCCCTACACTGGGGCACAAAACCTTCACAAGGCCAAGGTCCTTTCCTCCTATTGATGATCGAATTTTCAATCCTCTACTATACACATGCTGCCAGAACATTCAGTCCCACCCTGTATAGTCCTTGATTGGTGGTTGGGTCCCTGGGAGCTCTGAGGGTACTAGTTAGTAATTTTTGTTCATCCTAAGGGGCTGCAAACCCTTCAGCTCCATAGAACCTTTCTCTAACTCCTTCATTGGGGACCGTGTACTCAGTTCAATGAATGGTTGTGAGCCTCTACATCTGTATTAGTCTGGTAATGTCAGAGCCTCTCAGGAGATAGCTATATGCTTGTCCTTCCTTCAGTCTCTGCTCCATAGTTAATCTCTGCCACTCCTTCTGTGTGTGTTTGGTTCCCCTTTTTAAGAAGGAATGAAATGTCCACCTTTTGATCTTCCTTCTTCTTAAGTTTATTGTGGTTTGTGGGTCATTCTTCCTATATTCCAAACTTCTGGGCTAATAACCACTTATCAGAGAATGCATACCATGTGTGATCTTTTGTGATTGGGTTACCTCACTCAGAATGATACTCTCCAGATCCATCCATTTCCCTAAGAATTTCATAAATTCATTGTTTTTTATAGCTGAGTAGTACTCCATTGTGCAGATGTACCACAATTTCTGTATCCATTCCTCTGTTGAGGGACATCTGGGTTGTTTCCAGTTTCTGGCTATTATAAATAAGGCTGCTATGAACATGGTGGAGCATGTGTCCTTATTACATGATGGAGCATCTTGTGGGTATATGCCCAGGAGTGGTATGGCTGGGTCCTCTGGTAGAACTATGTCCAATTTCCGGAGGAACCGCCACACTGATTTCCAGAGTGGTTGTCCCAGTTTGCAATCCCACCAGCAATGAAGGAGTGCTCCTATTTCTCCGCAACCTCTCCAGCATCTGCTGTCACCTGAGTCTTTTATCCTAGCCAATCTGACTGGTGTGAGGTGGAATCTCAGAGTTGTTTTGATTTGCATTTCCCTGATGACTAAGGATGTTGAACATTTCTTTAGGTGTTTCTCAGCCATTTGGTGTTCATCAGTAGAGAATTCTTTGTTTAGCTCTATGCCCCATTTTTTAATAGGGTTATTTGGTTCTCTGGAGTCTAACTTCTTGAGTTCTTTGTATACATTGGATATTAGCCCTCTATTAGATATAGGGTTGGTAAAGATCTGTTCCCAATTTGTTGGTTGCCGTTTTGTCCTATTGACAGTGTCTTTTGCCTTACAGAAGCTTTGCAACTTTATGAGGTCCCATTTGTCAATTCTTGATCTTAGAACAGAAGCTATTGGGGTTCTCTTCAGGAAATTTTCCCCTGTGCCTATTTGCTCAAGGTTATTCCCCACTTTACTTTCTATTAGTTTCAATGTATCTGGTTTGATGTGGAGGTCCCTGATCCACTTGGACTTGAGCTTTGTACAAGGCGAAAGGAATGGGTCGATTTGCATTTT
>JADRCD010188746.1:19849-36866 GCA_019843815.1 Montemys delectorum | reverse complement strand
CACTGCTGCTGATGTGCACTGATGCTGCTGATGTGCACTGCTGCTGACGTGTACTGCTGCTGATGTGTACTGCTGCTGATGTGCACTGATATTGATGTGCACTGATGCTAATGTGCACTGATGCTGCTGATGTGCACTGCTGCTGATGTACACTGATGCTCATGTGTACCGCTGCTGATGTACACTGATGCTCATGTGCACTGATGCTGCTGATGTGCACTGATGCTCATGTGCACTGATGTTGATGTGCAGTGCTGCTCAGGTGTGCTGATGCTGATGTGCGCTGCTGCTCATGTGCGCTGATGTGCACTGCTGATCATGTGTGCTGCTGCTCATGTGCACTTCTTTAGCGTATTCTGCTATTCTATTTCTCTATACTCTTCAGATGCCCTATCATCCTCTCCATGACCACCCAGCTTGTCCTTCTGTTTGAATAGTGTTTAATATTTGCTGACCTGACTCTTCTCATTCAGCACGTTGCATAAAGCAGATGATATGTGTCTATGATTTTATCCCACTCTTTCTTCATCCTGAGATCTTCATCCCCTTACTCTATTCACCCATCTCTTAGCTGCCACAGAAAATGGATGATCACCCCAATTCCTTTGCAGTTTCTGACATTCACAGAAAATCTATCCTCCAAATTTAGTCTTTTTAATGTCAGATTATACAATAGTGCCCTACAAATAAACATTTTGTTTTCTGCTCAAAATTACATGCTCATCAAATTTATACTTTCCAAATTCCTAGTGTTCATTGCTTATAAATTATTTAAAGTTTCCCATAGTCACTTTCTCTACAGAGGAGACAAATACTGTGAATCCAGCTCAGGTCTAATTTTCAATTTTACGGACACATGCTCTTTCCTTTTGTATCTGAAAGTATCATAGTGATTCCTTCAAGTTACAAGCTCTTACCCCTATTTATCTAATAGATAATTTTAAACTATGGTTTAATAACTTAGATACTCTGAGGTTTTATACATAAGAGTTGAATCACTAGCTTCCCTAAGTGTGAAGAATCTGTGGTTTTATATAAACCAGTCAATCTTTTCAGGGGGAAAGCATTATTTTTCCAAACTACTAATAGAAATAGACAACAGATGAGAGCATTATAAGAAAAAAGAAGAATTCCATGAAGAGACTTGTTCAGAGGACACCCCAGGGCCCCTGTAATGCCCTCAGGGGGCCCTGGATCTGAGATGTGAATCCTTCGTATGTGCTAGAGATGACACATGGAAGAAGCTGCTTCATACCTCTGAAAATACCTACGCAGACTCTGGGCTTTTGAAGGCCGTTTGGGTGGGATGTGCTCTTTCAGAGTTTCCTGTGTGACTTGAAGCTTGGCCACAGGTTTTGATTTCTCCATTTCCTATTTTATAAGTGAAGAGGATGACAGAGAAAGAGGTTTGCCTCTCTACACACTCCACACTGGTGATGAGAAGTCATTGAAGCCATGACAGGAGCAAAGGAGAACCATGCTCTGTTTGGGCTGGGTGTTTCTTTGGTTTATCGCAGGAGAGAAAACGACGGGATTTAATCATTCAGGTATGGGTTTTCTTCTGCATGTTAACACTGTGAGTCTTGTGGTCGAAGTCTGAAATGACAGATGATCTGAGACATCAGCAGGCTGATCTATTAGTACACAGCATCTTCTCACTGTTAAAGGGGGGAGGAGGAGAGTTTCGGGTTAGGGTTGCTTTCAGCAGATAATATACCCCTGGGGGATCCCAGTGACCACAGCTGGGTGCTCACTGGGACATCTAAAAAGGAGTAGATGATTCTATTACTCATGGCAAATTAAGAAAAGTTCATTGAGAAGTAATCAGAACATGAATCATTTTCATCTATGAAATGGACATAGAAAGCTTAGTCGTTGGTTATATTGAGTCTATTCATAATATAAATGGGAATTCCACTTTCTAACGTGATTATCTGTGTTGTTTCATTTGCTGTAATTTTCAGCTTGTGCCACCAAAAAACTTCTGTGGACATATTCTGCGAGGGGTGCAGAGAACTTTGTCCTATTTTGTGATTTACAAGAGCTTCAGAACCAAAAATTCTCCCATATAAGTCAACTGTCACCAACACAAGGTCCTGCTCACAAACCTTGCAGTGGCAGTCAGGAGAACCTATCTGATGTCCAGTGGTACATGCAGCCTTGGAGTGGAAGTCCACTAGAGGAGATCAGTAGAAACTCTCCTCATATGCAGAACAAAGGCATGCTGCATATATTGCCCCCACAGATGGACAGCATTTGGTCATATATTTGTAGACCCAGAATTAGGTATGTCCCCAAATCATCCCAGTCTGAAAAGATTCTAAAGTTTTCTGTTACCTAGACAAGTGCTGACAGGACCTTCTCTATCTCTTAGGAGGCCACAGGATGTGGCCTGTTGTGTCAAGACAGTCTTAGAAGTTAAGCCTCAGAAAAATGTGTCCTGTGGGAACACAGCACATGACGAACAAGTCCTACTTCTTGGGAGTACTGGCTCCATTCATTGTCCCAGTCTCAGCTGCCAAAGTGATGTACAGAGTCCAGAGATGACCTGGTACAAGGTATGGATGGATTTTCTAAAACTGGTGTAAGAGCATTGTTTTATGGAACTGCCTTTATGGGTGTTTTCTAGAAACATGAGTTAGAGAGCCTGAGGCACAGAGCTATATAAGGGCTGGTCTGTGTCTGAGCAAAAGACCTATGTCCTAAAGTGATTCTGTCCTTATGTAGAGTACAGCTTGCTATTCAGGTCAATAGAATCACCCTTTGGGTCAGTGTCAGAGGAAAAGTCAATATGTAAGAATATCATGGTCTGATAAGGCATAAACAGGTGTCTGTATGCTCAGGACAGGGGAATTCATTGTTCCTGCCTTAGAGAACAACAGGCAATGCTAAGGGAGAGGATGGGAACTCCCTATAAGTAAGTCTTAAAGGACATGGGAGTGGAGTAGTTTCTACAGGGGAGGACATTGAAGAAAGAGCAGCCAGTTACCATGTGACCAGTGACTTGGCCAAAGCTTGTGGGAGTGGTGGGATGCTGAGAGAAAGGGCACAAGAGAAAGTTTGTAATGATGTTGACTAAACTGGTAAGCAAATATTAAGAGCAAAAACATTTCATGTTTCCACTGTGGTATGGTTTTTCCAAGTGCTTGCCCACCTGTGAATGCCAATCCAATGGAGCCCTATTGGTGGCATACCTCCTCCAACAAGGCCACACCACCTAGTCCTTCCCAAATAGTTTCACCGGCTGGGGACCATGCATTCAAATACATTATCTTATGGGGCCATTCTCACTCCAACTAGGAACTTTTGAATATATCATGTCCTCTCATCCGAGCCTGTAGGATTCCTGTTGATAGCTGTGTTTATGTGCTGTGGTGGTTTGAATATGCTTGGCTCAGGGAGTGGCACTATTAGGAGGTGTGGCCTTGTTGGAGTGGGTGTGGTCTTCTTGAAGGAAGTGTGTCACTTTGGGGGTAGGGCTTTGAGACCTTCTTCCTAGCTGTCTGTGAGATAGTCTTCTCCTGATTGCCTTCAGAACAAGATGTAGAACTCTCAGCTCCTTTCTCAGCATCATGTCTGCTTGGATGCTGACATGCTT
The DNA here is from genome assembly GCA_019843815.1 of Montemys delectorum. Lineage (NCBI taxonomy): Eukaryota > Metazoa > Chordata > Mammalia > Rodentia > Muridae > Montemys > Montemys delectorum. The sequence continues at coordinate 33,268 of JADRCD010188746.1, read as the reverse complement.
ACTGCCATGATGATAATGGTCTGAACCTCTGAACCTGTAAGACAGACCCAATTAAATGTTGTCCTTTGTAACAGTTGCTTTGGTTATAGAGTCTGTCAAAGAAGTGAAACACTAAGATGGAAGTTGGTACCAGGTACTGAGGTATTGCTGTGATAGTCCTGACCATGCTTTTGTTTGGAGAAATGTGGCTTTGCGGACTTTGGGAGGCAGTGGAATGCTTTAAGCGAGGCCATTCTATTAGGAATATGGAAGGCGCTGGTGTTGAGGGTGATTTGAACTGTGTAGACCTGGCCCGAGAAGGTTCAGAGGAGAAGAATACTATATGACCTAGAGACTGTTTTTGTGATAGTTTGGTGAAGAATGTGACTGCTTTTTGTCATTGCTCTGAGGCTAAGGTAAAGAGATTTCAATTAATTGCATTAACAAAGGAAATCTGAGAAAAGCCCAGCATAGACTTTGTCCTCTGATTCACTCTTATGAAGAGCGTTTTGATAAAGCACACAGCAAGCTTCAAAAGAAAAGATACAAAATGTATGGTTCAAGAAATAAAGGGGCACGAGGAAGTGAAAAGGAGCTGAATCTTGTATTCAAGCAGATAAACAGATTAAGGGGGTGATGATCTCAGGGCAAGATCCAGCTGGCTCAGCTTATAGCTTGTGTTTGCAGTTGAACAGACACCCTGACTAAAGCAACTCTTCTAAAGGACAACAGTTAGTTGGGGCTGGCTTACAGATCAGGGGTTTAGTCCATTATCATCATGGAAGGAAGCATGGCAGCATCCAGGCAGTCATGGTGCTGGAGAAGAAGCTGAGAGTTCTACACCCTCTTCTGAAGACTAACAGAAGACTGTCTCACAGACAGCTAGAAGGAGGATCTCAAAGCCTCACCCCAAAGTGACACACCCACTCCAACAAGGCCACACCCACTCCAACAAGGCCAAACCCCTCATAGTGCCACTCCCTGGGCCAAGCATATTCAAACCCCCACACCATTCTTTTTCGTAAGAACTATGACCAGATAGTTTGAGGAGCATTGTCAATTGTGTGTCTAGGATTAGAGTTTGAAACCCATGTTCCTAACTTTATGTTCGCTCCTGTTAGATTATAATACATTGGTTTTAGCTCATTATTCTGTATTAAGAAACCTGGGGTTTTGATTTTATAATTCTATAACAGTATGCTAGGTATCATTCTCAGAGTTTTGAAGCTGATAGATTAAACATGACCATGTGATTCTTTTAAAGATGATTTTATTTTTATTGAAAATAGATATTTTACATACCATATATTCTGATTATGAGCTCCCCTTTCCCAACTCCTCCCAGGTTACCCCACCCGGCCCCTATCCACCCAAATCCATACCCCATCTTTCTTTGTCATTACAAAGCAAATAGGCAACTATAAAACCAAGCAAACAGAATAGGATCAGCATACAGATGCAAATACACACACATTGGCACACACAGAAATCCCTTAAAAACACAAAATCCTAAATTGTAATATAACAAAACAAAACCTGTAAGATAAAAAAAAGTGTAGGGAGGAGGGAGGAATACTGAGCAAGCTTGAATGACAGCTTTTTCTCTCAGCTGTGGGCTCTGGAGAATGCTTCTAGCTGCACATTGTCATCTCTGGGGGTATTACTGTTCAGTTATTTGAAAAGGCACCCACATGTCCTGTTATTCAGCTTATAAGTATCTTATTGTTTAACAGGGAGATCATGAAAGTATTATCCAAATTATACCATAGAGTAAAGATCGAATGTACTTACTATAGTGCCTTGAGCCTCTAATTTAAGTTCTCAAATGTGCAGGAAAATTAGATGACTTTTATATGCTCGTAGTTAGTGAACACAAGCTGGCTGACATTAACCATCACCTCCTTTCCAGCTGCTCACATACCATCTGTTCAGTGATTTACTCAGTATGTTGGCTGGGAACTGACATTGGACACATAATTTAAAATGTTTGGTTTATTAATTTCCATGGATTATATTAAAATGAATATTACTATAGGACTGAAACATAAGTTTAGCATTGTCAGGTGATTCGAGCAAGAGGTAGTGCAAGGGTTCTTACTTGGAAAGAATAACATCACAACAGAGATGGAGTAAGGAACCAATTCAGTGCAAGATTGGCAAACTGCTCAGTGTGATAGAAGCAGAGTTCTTGCATGGTATAAACTCCACTGGATTGGAAATAAAAACTGTGGGTTGCTCATGCTCATGCCAGCAGGGATGGAGCCCTGCTGGCATGTTTGAACTTTCCTGTTGTGCGTTCTGATCCACAGAACTAACAATGAGGATAGAATGAAGGGAGGAGATACTCTTACGGAAGAAGAGGAATAATCAAATGCTTTGACAAGGGACAAGTTAAAGAGGCAATCTTAATATTTTCAGATTTGTGGGCTCAAAATAATTCATGATGTTTATCAAGTTGTAGACAGTAAAAACTGGTTCGATCATAGATAGTAAAGACATGATCTGCTTAAATCCAGATGTGATGATGATGGTGAGTAGCCATTTCAAGTCTATCAAGGAGAACAGGCTGAAAATATAGACCCAGGAAGTCCCCCAGGAAGAACAGATGGGAGAAGCCTAGATAGAAAGCACCATTCCTAGATAAGTCTACACTTTTGGGGTGCCCCCTAGTCCTGTGCTGTAGTAGTAAAGCTTCTGATAGTACATTACAAAATCACAATGATTGCTCTCTCACTAGGCATGACTTTGTTCTTCTTACATGTGCCCCTAGCATCTGGTTTTCACTTGTTCTTTCTAGGACCCCCAACTCTCCACACAGGCCACACTGTAGATGCTCCCCCTTTTGTACTTTTACTTTCTACCACCACTCCTCTGAGCACAACACAGAACTTTAGGCAGACATCTCTGCCTCTCCTTCCTGCGGGACTTTCATGTGACTGAATAGACTGATGAGTTCCACATCTCTCCCCGTGGGTTTTTTTTTTTTTTTGACATTTCTTTTGAGTTCCGTTTCACAAAGTCTTTTAATGACACCCACTAAGCCATTGCCACTATCTATATAGAGGAACAGGTCTATTTGCTTACCATCTATACTCAGTGGACCAACTAGGGTCTTTCTTAGTGGTGGTGCATTGTGTCATCACTCCATCAGATTATCAGAAGATTTACTGCCCACAGTCTGCTCTTTGCTCTGTGTATGCTCTTAGTGAGTTCTCTAAGGCTTTATAGCTGGACTTTTCTTCTTATTCACTTCTGGAGTGTTCTTGATCTTCACAATCACCTGATAAGTATTCAAGCTGTCTGTCTCTGCCACTTGCCCTGACTTTTCCTCCTGTCTTGTAACTACTCTCTATGACCAGGGTTGGCCCTCTCAGGCTCTTTGAAATCCCAGGAGAAGTTCTGTGTTGGGCCGCAGGAACTGCCCCAGACACTTGGAGGAGGGGGAATTCCTGCTTCTTCGACCTGTGAGAAGGCCGGTGGAAGGGAAATCCCTCAAGCAGTAAATAAGACTCTTAGTCAGAAAAACAATGTTTGATATTCAGTTCTTGATTTACCAGGCATGCTTGTGTTAGTTTTAAATTCTAAAATACTTGTCATCTCATTTGTAAAACAAACAGAGATAAAATCCACGTGAATCCCAAGTCAGAGACTCCTTTGGACAAGTGATGGGTCATATGGAGAAGAAACAGAGAGGTAGTTCAAGAGAGAGGCACTCTGAGAGGAATTGTCCTTTAGGCGAGAACCTCCCTGAGCACTCTGTGTGATATGAGAGAAAAGTTCGCAACTCAGAGCCTGGAGGCTCAGTGTCTGTTGGGTGAAGGGACTCATGTTTACTCCCTATCATGCCCCCATGACTCACTTGTTTCTACTCTTGTTCCTCCCTACCAACTTGCTTCCTAGGGCCAATGACTATTTTGTTGTTGTTGTTTGGTTTTTTTTTTTTGAGTCATTTATCTTTATTTTATTTATTTATTTATTTATTTATTTATTTATTTATTTATTTATTTTAGATATTTTCTTTATTTACATGTAAATTTCTCCTTTCCCAGAACCAGGCTGGGCTCCTGTCTGCTCTGCTCTTCCAGACTACAAGGATGTGCAGGCCTTAAGGTCACGTTCTTGGAGCTGAGGTTACATGACCTGGCACCTATCTGTATTGTCGGGTAGAAAACATTTATTTTTCCCAAGTTAAGCCAATGACTATTTTTAACAACTATAGACTGGGTGTACCCATAGCATCCTTACTGTAAAAATGTAGTGTCTGTAACAGCTGATTGACTTCAAGCCTCTGAAGATGTAAAATGGCAGTTCTGCTGGGAGCAAGCAATGATTTTTTTTCATAATCTGAGTACTGTTGAAGCTGTGGCTGGAGCTGCAGCCTGTGCTCTGGGAAAAGCAGGGATCCCATAGAACATGATCCTCCAGGGAAAGACAGGTGTGTAAAGGAGTCAAAACCCAGAATGAGACCAGATCAGTCTGTGAAGAACTACAGGAATTGAGTGAAGGATTCTAAGAGACATCCTCTTGTTTGACCCTAAGTTCAGAGTTTCTGAAATTCTTCTGTGTGTGAAACGAATATCAATAAGAACTCTGAGGTTACAGAAAGAAGTTTAATTTGTTATCTTCTGGCTTAGGATGGAAAACTACTTCCCGAGCATAAGAAAAATCCAATTGAAATGGAAGATATTTATGATTTTCATCAAGGCTTGTATGTATGTGATTACACTCAGTCAGATAATGTGAGTTCCTGGACAGTTCGAGCTGTGGTTCAAGTGAGAACTATTGGTAAGTGACTTTTTCTGAACGCTTGTTAACCAATGAAAATCATCTTTATTTGGTTAAGTGATTATTTTCCTTTAGATTAAAAAAAGAGATAGTCACACACTGGCAACTGTTAAAGGGTTGCATGTTAGCAAACCTAGTGTCTCCATCAACTGAGGTTTTATAACACAGAGAGGCTCAGCTCTGGGTCATGTTCATCTTGGGGTGGATATCTATTCCTTTCTCTCTGGTTTAAGTTTTGCAATGAATTTAAATATGCATTAGATATATTCTACATGAAGCATTAAGTGACATCCACATACTTGTTTAAAATGTGTTAATGTTTTTTTTTTTCACGTATAAAATTTTGTGTATTTCTTTTAAGAAAAGGAACATCATTGCTACAGCTTAAGCTCTGTGTCCCATTTACTTCTCAAGAGGCATTGAAAAAATTATAGTCTACCTTTCTAATGCTGTGACTCTTTCATATGGCTCCCTGTGTTGTAGTGAGCCACAACCATAAAATGATTTTGTTCCTAGTTTGTAACTGTAATTTTGCTCCCGTTATGGATTGTAATGTAAATACCTGTGTTTTTTGATAGTTGTAGGCCACCCCTGTAAACCCTAAAGGCATCTTACTCACAGGTTGAGAACCCCTGGTTTAGATTAAATTTATGCTTTTTGTGTTTTTTCCATACATGCATGCATGTATTGATAAAATACAAATACTTCCTTTTGCATCTTAAACACACACTATTATACTAAGAAGATGTTTTCCAGTTGGCACCCCTTATTCACGATGAACAAAATTTAAATATTCCTAAATAATATTGGGAGCCGTGAGACTTTCTAATTGGTATCAAGTAGTGCTTTTACTTCCTCCCCTCTAATTTATTCTTCCCCGACTAACAAAACATCAAATGTCTCACCCTATATTTTTTACCTTTTGGATCGAGTCTTCTCTGACTCCTCCCTTGTGTCATTTTTACCAGCTCTACAAATAATGGCCTAGTCAAATGGTAATGATAAATTATTAAGTCTTGTATTCTGGGGTCAAAACATAACAGAATTAGTCATTGATGCTTTGTTCCAAAGGATAATAGAGTAGTTGACTTAGTTTTTAGTGAAAACATTAATGGAGTTTACTCCTGGTTTTCTTACTGCAAGGTGAAGTCCAGTAGGTGTACATCGAGACACAGTCCAGTTGGGATAGATTAATATTGAGACATATCTGTTTATTTCCAGGCCCTTGCCCTTTTCATGGCTTTATCATATATGGGAGTCCTCCTTAGAAGAGAGATTCTATGCACAGACAACACTGGCATCACTTTCTCTCACAAGTGATGTGTGAATGTTCTTATATGCAGACATCACAAGTTCCTAACTTCTCTGGTAGAATTTACTTTCCTCTCTCATTTGAAGGTCTACTTCATCTATGCCAGTCATTCCTGTCTTGTCTACCATGCTTGATCCTCATCTAATAATTTCTCCCTGCACGCCCACAGAACAGACACCAAACATGTGTGTGTTAACTTTGGATTAAGGATCAGTTCTCTGACTTCTCAGAAATGACTGTGTTATGGGTCAAAGAGATAGAAACAGGAGGTTACCACTCAGCGTGGAAGGAAAGGAAGGAGCGGAGGGCACGGATAAGGTTTGAATCTTAGTTAGGGTTTTACTGTTGTGAACAGACACCATGACCAAGGCAAGTCTTATAAAGGACAGCATTTAATTGGGGCTGGCTTACAGGTTCAGAGGTTCAGTCCAGTATCATCAAGGTGGAAACATGGCAGCAACTAGGCAGGCATGGTACAGGAGGAGTTGAGAGTTCTACATCTTCATCTGAAGGCTGCTAGCAGAATACTGGCTCCCAGGCAGCTAGGACAAGGGTAGTAGAAACCATGCCCACAATGACACACATACTCCAAGGCCACACCTCCCAACAATGCTGCTTCCTGGGCCAAGCATATACAAACCATCATAGTCCACCAGGTCCAATATTGATGACCCACATTCACGTCAGAGCCCTGGGGAAAGAAAAGTGAGCATTTCATTAGCAAGAGAAGAGTGTGTGGTGCCATTCACTGTAGTGTCAGTAGCAGAAACACCACTCATGTACAGGATTCATGAGAAAACACCATACATAGGAGGGAGAGAAGACCAGAGAACAGGAATCATCAGGTAGGGGTTGGGGTCTGATGGCAGGGCCCGCTTCATCTTTGAAGCTGGTTTCAAGTTTTTGGTTCATTCTTTGTCTGTGTGTGGAGATTTTTGTTTGTTTGTTCATTTGCCCTGAAGAAGCAACCTTCTGAGTAGAAATCTCAATTCTGAGATTTATGCATTCTGGGTAAAATGTAAAAAAATGAAAATCAAAAAGAGCACCAACATCTTAAATCAGTGTTGATGTAATAGCGCCATATCTTCAGTGAGCAGGCCTTCAGACTTCTCAATGAAAAGGGTGAATTTTGTTTTCAACTTTCAGATAAGGACATCAATGTGAAGCCAGACATTCTGGATCCCATTACAGACACATTGGACGTAGAGCTTGGTAAGCTACCTGGTTATTACCATCCCTGGATGACCCTGTGCTTCAGAGTATGACATGAAGAGTGATTAGACTTTTGAGCTAGAGTATTTGCTGTGTACCTTCACTTGGCCCAGATGAGTTTTGTTGCCCCTCAGGGTTTCTTAATCCTGAGCCTCAGTCATCAGCTTTGCCCCTCACTGTGCATCCTGATCTTCCTTTGAGGTTGCATGAAGAAATATATTCTAAGTGCCTGGTGAGTTAAAGAAGATGAACTGGTTTTATGTTTTAGATGCATAGGTTTCCATTTAGGTAATGATGTATGGATTTATCAAGTTAGCATTGACCCCTGTGAATATGACTCTTGGGCTAGTCCTTAAGTCAATTACAGAAAAATACTTCAACTCTTGCTCAAATGTGTTCCAAAATGGTGCCTTCTTCTGGATAGAGGAGACATTGGCTTTCTTCTGGCTGCCTTTTATTTTCATCAACTACATTTATTGTTTTACATACAGTGGAGTAGAAATTGTTATACTTGAAAGAAAATGGTGGTGTTTCAGTGCAGTAGTTACCGTTTTTTTTAAATGTGAACAACTTAAGTTTTGTACAAAGAAATATAAACAAATTATTATGACAGCATAAGGTCAGTAGGTGGCGGCAGTGGCACATCCTGGGGCTAGGAATAGTAGGGGTGAAGAGGAAAACCAGGAACATGGAAAGCAGAAAAACACACAGCCTGGTTGTGTACAGCATCAGTGACTCTTAAGGCATTGCTAGCGGAAAAGATCAAGATGCAAAGATGATGAGCTTTCAAGGGGATTCCCCACCCATTCATACACAAGTCAATTCTAAGTGGAGGATAATCTGCACTAGGGATTGGGGGATAGGAAGAGTAGGAAGAGGGAGGGTGGTCCAATAACATTGGTGGCACATCCATCCATCCATCCATCCATCCATCCATCCATCCATCCATCTGTCCATCCATCATGTGGTATGCCGAATGTCTGAGAATCTAAATGATTTCTTCCCTAAACTGCACACACCTTACACTGAACCTTCTGCAAGGCCAATTGATAGCAAGAGCCTCAATGATCATGGAAGGGTTAGATGTTCCAGGTCTACAACCTTGTTACAATTTATCTTGGGTCTTTTATGGCTATAGTAATGTCAGTGGGCAAGCACACTTCTCATCTCAAAGGTGACAACAGGCTGTTTACTCTGGGGTTCGATATGAGTTGAGTGTGACCCAGGAACACAGATTTGGGTTACTTAAATCCATATTCCAACAACATAACAGTTTCATAAAGCTTTATGGTAAGAGGAAAAAGAAAATAATAGATTAAGACATCTTTCGAATATAGTGGGAGAAGATCAGATACACAGGCTGCAGCCCGATGGGGAGACCTCAGCTGTTTGATGACAGTTTTAACATTGTGGTTGGCAGAAGCCAGTGGTCTGTTATGCTAATACATTCTTTAAAAACTAATCCCAATCATCATAAGGATGTTAAGTCAGCTATGGAGGTGGGCAAGGAATGTCTGTTAAGGAGGGTGAGAAGGTCCAAGATCAATTGTAACCAGGCTGTAGACCTGAAACATGCCAATCCTTTGAGGATCATGGAAGTTCTAACCATTAATTGGCCCCACAGAAGGTCCAGTGTAGGATGTGTGTGTGTGTGTGTGTGTGTGTGTGTGTGTGTGTGTTTTGCTTGCTCTATAAAAGAATTTCCATTCACTGTAACTTCATGGCATTAATTCAGTATGTAACAATCGGCTATTCAAGTAATCTTCTTAATGTATCTTACACAGCATCACTATAGTGAAGATTAGTTTGAAGGGTAGCCTGTTCACAGAGCTCCAACTTGATTGTGAGTTTCCTCATATTAGGGACATAGCTACACATTTGAGACACACAATTTAGTCACTAGGGACAATTGTAAGCAGAATTGTGTGGCTGAGTGAGATGTGTTAATGCTTGGCTATTCCTGGTACCCACTTGACTGATAACTGCCTACAACCTGATGCAGCCTTATGGTCTTTTCTTATCATATCAATGTTCTGATATGCTTCCTTCCTGTTTGCTTGATCTCTGCACTTTCAGGAAAGCCTTTAACTCTACCCTGCAGAGTACAGTTTGGTTTCCAAAGATTTTCGAAGCCTGTAATAAAGTGGTATGTCAAAGAATCTACACAGGAGTGGGAAATGCCAATATTTGAGGAGAAAAGGTAAGAAAGAGATTGTGAACTTTAGCCATTGCAACTCAAACTACTGCTTTCAAACCTTTAGAAATCACTGAGACAGAGTTTATGGTGGTGGGATAGCCACTCTCGTCTATTAGTGGTGAAAATTGAACTCTATCTATCTATCTATCTATCTATCTATCTATCTATCTATCTCATCTATCATATTTATTTAAAACCCAGAGGCACTCCATTTCTCATGAGGCTAAAAAGTAAACTAGATACACAGAACATTTAGTCAATGATGGAATCATATATAATAGTAGACCCCTAAGACTGTATCACTTAGTGATGTTAATGACATATTGCCTATGTTAAGTACCCTGTGATGTTTGCACAATGGTTTCAAATACCTTAGATGATGTTAAGGTGTTTTCAACTTAATTTAATTTTTTGAGACAGGGTCTCATGTATTTCAAACTCTTTATGTGGGAGAAGTTTTAAATTCTCATATGCTGGAATTACAGGCATGTACGACCATATCCTCTGTATGCTTGGGATTGAACCCAGAACCTCATGCATTCTAGACCAGCACTCCACCAACTGAACAATATCCAAAGATTACATATTTTGTCTTGGTACCCGGGACATCCACTGTGCTGTGTGCATACTCTATCATTAGGCAAAATCCTCAGCCCACAAAGGGATTTAAAAACAAATGGGAGTGGGTGGTTTCTACCCCACCAGATCTTCAACTCTCCCTTCATTTGGTGTGCTAAGGAAATGGCACCATAGCATAGATTCTGACAAAAGAGAATTGGTGACATGGCTTACCCTGGGATGGAGTCTTAGAGGAGAGATGTCTATCTTGGAATACTAGCAGGCTGAAACATTTTGTGATAACTAGACTTCATGTATTATCTGTGACTAACAGACACCCCAGAATTTATGGGAGAGAAAACCTGACCAGTTGAAAGGAAAACTGTAGACCTTCAGGGCCAAGCCCTCCAATGTCTAGAAAAGTAAGTTTCTATCCTATAGCGAAAGAGTTGAGGCCCATCATGGCCAGTCAGACATCTCAATAGGAGATGTGTCCTACCAGTTTTCTACATTATATCCCCCCCCCATCCAAATGCTCCCTCTAGTTTTTCAAGGATTTCACTGGACAAATGTAATATTTTGAAAATTATAGTAAACAGTAAAGGAAAGATTGTGCTAAAGGAAATGCTGTTTAGCAAGAAGTTCTAAGATCAAGGAAAACATTGGATTTCAAACTGATGCTGCATGAGAGTCTAGATTAGGAGAAGGGAGGCAGAGCCCAGGTTCTCAAGCCACCCCACCTGTGGATTTTAGTCTGCTTTCCAGGACTGGCAAGGTGACTTTGGACTTCTGTGAGGCCCATCACCTAGGTATATTCTATGACTGAAAGCCTCCATTTTTCAAGGTCACCATAAGGGACAGATGAGACAGAAGCCACATGTACATCAGAATGTGCAAGCAGGAAGCGTCTGTGGGCTAACTGTAGGCTCACAGCAGCATAACCCATCTGAACACAGTCCCTTAATGTGACCAATGAATGATGCAGTTGTAGAAAATGGGAACTAAGTAAATGCAGAGAGTCACAGCTTTCTGGGTGGGGCAGAGATCTGGGTGCCAGGCTGGAGGTGGGACATATGGAAGTATGGTGTCACTACTGTGGCCAAGCACCACCCTTCCTCCTCTGAGCCTTGACTCTGACACTACCAAGTCAGGATGTTCATATCATGACTCCTTAGAGTCTGTTTGGTAAGGAAGGAAGGGATTAAAGGATTAAAGAGTCCATTGTCAGTGCTCAGCCAAGTAGCTGGTAGCAAGCCTCAAGAGGAGTGGTATGGTGTGGTGTGGTGTGGTGTGGTATGTGTGTGTGTGTGTGTGTGTGTGTGTGTGTGTGTGTGTGTGTAGGTGTATATACACATATGTGTACTTGCATTTGGAGGCTAGGGGTAAATCTCATGTTTCATTCCTCAAAGATTGCTAACCTTGTTTGAGGTCATGGGGTGGGGAGCAGAATCTCTTCCTGACTAAACTAGACTGGCTGGCCAGTGAGCCATAGCGATCCACTTATGTCTGTCTTTCCAATGCTGGGATTACAAGCACATGATACCACACCTGGCTTTTTATATGTGTTCTGCGGATTAAATTTAGGAATTCATGCTTGGGAAGGAAACACTGTACAGACTGAGACTGATCATACATTGTCGACATTCTTCATTCCCGAAGGGGGATTCTTACAACAAAGTCCAGAGGAGGGCCACAAGTAAACTTGTGCTTTAGCGTAAACCCTTAGCAGCTTCCATCACTTGATCAAGAGCAAGCCTCCTCCGTCTGTCTCTGATCTTCTGTGGTCTTCTTATGAGAAATTCCCACTGGCTCTTCATCAGCTTTCCGAGCACAGCTTCACGAATGGCAGTTGATCTTCCTGAGTGGGTGTGAATTTTCCCCTCCTTCTCTAGGATTCAATCCACTTTCAAGAACGAAGTCATTGAATGTACCATCTTCTTACGAGTAGTCACCCAAAGAGATCTCAGCAGAAAGTTTGTTTGCTTTGCCCAGAACTCCATTGGGAACACAACACGGACCATCCAGCTGAGGAAGAAGGAAGGGGGTAAGTAAGCCTAGAACCCTGTTCCCAAAGACTGACAACTGTTCTTCTTGAAAGGGGAAGGGGCATTTTCAAGAGTGTCAGTGTTTTCTGTGAATGTTTTTTCAGACACTGAAGCACTCTGCTGTGGTAGCTCCTTTAAGGCCTTGACCATGGCCATACAACTGACTTTGACCTGGGCTTCTTAACAACTAATTTGTGTACAAAAGAGCCCATTACTCAACTCACCCAGATTGTCCATTCATGCTGTTACCCATTTGTGTACCCTTTCCACTTATTCATTCCCTAAAGCACTCAATTAGCCCATTTATCCCTCCCTTACCTACAAGAATCCCCAGCCCTGCCTATCCACATACACCGTGCAGTCCCAGTGTGCAGACATCACTTTCTTTGCCGTTTGCCTTGGCTGGTTTCCAGGGAACATGATAGCAGCTCGGAGAAATGCCCATGAGGAACGGTTCCATCCTCAACAAGATGTCCAGGGATGAGGTTGGGTCAGTCATGGACTTGCTCTGTCAATGACTGGAACACAATCCAGCAGTGTAAATGTTTCCCTACCATAGAGTGACACTGTAAGCTGGTGTGATGGCGGCTTTCCTATGCAAATTCCTTATTTATAAGATGAATCATGGAGGGTGCAGGGTGAGGCTGATGTAACTCCTGGTCTAGGAATGTTTAGACTTCCATGGGGATAAGCACACAAATGTACTTTGTAACAGGCATCAGGAAAGGTACAGATGAGCTATGTAGACATTCGTAGGAATGAAAATAAGTAAAATGGCTCAGCATTGTAGGTCACTTCATCAGGAATTTCCCTTTCCCCTGGCACTTTAGAGTTAATTGTGGACAATTCCCTCCAGACTTAAGATGACAGGGGTCATAGCACTGGTTTCTATTACATAAGATGGTGTGTTGGCCCAGACATTTTTGCTCAGATCTCTGTGTCTCCCTTAGTGGTGTTTGTACACATCCTCCTCGGCACAGCCTTGATGCTGGTGGGCATGCTGGTGGCAGCTGCTTTGCTCTACTGGCACTGGATTGAAGTTGTCCTGCTATGTCGAACCTACAGGAACAAAGACGAGACTCTGAGTGGTAAGAAAACCCTGCATGTCACTCTCTGACTAAGTGATAAGACACTGTTACTTAGTTACTCCCTACCTATTGGCTTTCTTTTCTTAGAGCTGTCTTAGGTACAATTGCACATGCCTCCTGCCAGCCAGAGCAGCCCATGAGAGAAATCAGAGGTAGCTAATGCCTGATAGGTAGTGTCTTGTCTCACAGGCTTAGGTTCTTCTTCTTCTTCTTCTTCTTCTTCTTCTTCTTCTTCTTCTTCTT
>JADRCD010188746.1:0-18442 GCA_019843815.1 Montemys delectorum | reverse complement strand
ACACACACACACACACACACACACACACACACACACACACACACACCACAACCCAGCTAAGGAAACAGGAGAAACACACGCGTTTCATCTTTCTTTAGATCGATTGTTGGTAACATCTTTTGAGCTCCATAAGCCAACAGTGTTTTCAGAATTTTTGTTTGTTTAATTAGCCTTTTATACTTGAATGGAACAAATATCTAATCAGTCTTCCCTAGGTGACTCCACACTTCTTTCACTAAAATGCTTTTTTTTTTTTTTTTTTTTTTTAACAACCTTAAGATTGTAGAGTTTACAAAGCAGAGTCAGTTGATAGGGAACATTCAAATTTGTCTGTTATTATTTCACTTTTTAACTCTGTGATTGGCTCATAACTGGGTTCTGGAGCACAGTGATTCAGCACCCTCTGCTGGTCAAATGGATATTTGTTTACAAAATGAAATCCCAAGAGTTTATTGTAAATGTCTAAACTTCATTCAGAAAACAATAATATTAGGAGGACATATGGAAGTCTTCTAATACCACACTCTGTAAATTCATGACCAAATAAGTTTGTCCTTGAATTATAAAAAACTCTGGGGTTTTTACAAAACACTGGGAGGAATAGAGCTATGGTGTATTATTATGTATTTTTATTTTCTTTAGCATTTAAAATCATTTGTATTGATATTCAGTCACCCTTCCTTTTCTCCTTCCCCCTCCTCAGTAAAGGTGATCTCACTTTTGAACCCTTTCTTCATGTCAATGTGCCCTACTATCCTCCTCTCCAGAACTTCTTCTTTACCTTTACCTCAAGGTCTCACCATTAGACACACCAGCGCTTACCTGCACGCCACACCTCAGTCTCCGTCTTTCTGTATGGGCAATTGAGTACCTCAAAAACCAGCTCCTAGAGCTTTGGGGGCTCAGGGCCTCCTGTATTATTTGTGCATTGTAGTCAATCCTTTAGGCGACTCTTTTAACTTACATTGGGCAAGCACTCTGCTAAAAGGCCTGAGACACTACTCGAGGCTTGAGACATTAGTTACTTCTGAGAACACTGTACATGGAGGTTATGGAACTGCTTGAAATATAAACTACAGCTGCTCCATCTCAAAGCCTGCGAGTTAATGTGTGAGGGTTTTTTTTTTTTTTGTGTGTGTGTGTATCCCATAACAAATCTTTCTGATAATATTATCAACAGAAGTACAAGAGAGCTTCACAGTATCCTAAGACTAGTTCTATAAATGTAGCTTCTCAAATATAAGAGGAGAGCTGGGTGAGAGCCAGAGATTCTAGTCTGGCATATTTGCTACCTTCTACAACCATTGACATCCTGCGAAGGGATCTCTTACTGATTTCACCTCCCACACAGATACAAGTACTGTCAGGTGACACAGCACTTCATGCCAAGGGTACATTCAGATACATGTACCCTTAGGCTACTTTTCCTTGTAGAAACAAAATATAGTGTGCTTGTATAAACCTAGACAGTATAACCTACTACACAGTAGGCTGTGGGCTCTCTGGAGAGTGTGTGTATATAAGCCTATTACTACACAGTGGGTACTATAAATATAAATACATAAATAAAGCCCAACTACTCCTAAGTGTAGATGAGCAAAACAACCAACACCCAGTTAAGCAGAAGAGAACATTTATCCAATCGTGAGACTTGTTAAATGTCAGGTACGTGAGGCTGCTGATGGCGTTGTAGAGGAAACACTGTTTAGAAGAGGTGGTGTATTCCCCTTCTAAACAGTCATGGCAAGTGAAGTGCAATGAATGTATAGGCTGGTGATATAGTCATGTCTTGTATATGGGACATGGTTGGAGAGCTATGCTTCTGCATGTTGTACACGGGAGAAATGTGATGGGCTTTGGTGCCATGATGACTGCAGCAGCCATGGGCAATAGGAGTCACCTGTGTGTACCACCTTATGGTACCTCCACTGCCATGTGCCCACCGTTAACTGAACCGTCTATTGCTGTTGCCTGGCTGTAAGTGTGCCGCCATCTCCTGATAGGTACTGGGTCCAGATCTTAACAGCACTTGCTTTCTGGTTCTTATCACGCTTTAACAGAGCAGGCTCCTCTTTGATGTGTGACTAATGAGCTAGAAACACTGCAGATACGAAGAATGATGTCCTCCTAAGCACAGGAGATTCAATCACGGGAGGCCCCAGCTGTTTGATCTATCCCCTGCAAGGACACAGGGGTACTTCATAAGTTAATCATTGGGGTTTTATATGGACGATCAAAACCACTCTGTGGTGTGATTTTAAAATGGATGCATCTGCTGGCTTTGTTTTTCATTCCTTTTTGTAAGGATCCAAAATCTTATTTCTTATCCATTTAGCATATGCTCCAAGCATCTGTATATATCATGATAGTTAATAAGAAAGACTTTGGTTTTGTTTGTTGTTCCCCTTCCTTAGATAAGAAGGAATTCGATGCATTTGTATCCTACTCAAATTGGAGCTCTCCTGAGACTGAAGCCATGGGATCTCTGAGTGCGGAACACCTGGCTCTGAATCTTTTCCCGGAAGTGCTAGAAAACACGTATGGATACAGCTTGTGTTTGCTTGAAAGAGATGTGACCCCAGGAGGAGGTAGGTCTTGCCTGTCAAGGAACCAATTAGAACACAAAGAGTAACTCCTGTAGCTCAGAGCTTTTTCTGTCATGCCTTCATTGTGATACATGCCTTCAGTGTTTTCATTTCTTTTATTAGCTTAGATCATCTTGGACAAGAACATGGAAAACTGTGTTCTGGAGACATGTTCTGTCTTCCAAAAATAACTATTTTCGGGAAAATAATAAATAATAGAGGGCCCCGAGAAAATCATGTATACTTTCCCTGGATTCTTCCTGGGAAATGATCACTCTCATCTTGAACAGATATGGCCTTTCTGGTTTCTAGAATTCTGCTCCAGCAGGAGGTATAACAGGTCTCTAAGATGGATGTCACACATGACCTATGCAGGCCTCAAATGGCCTGCTAGCCTTCCCAGTCCTGATACATCCACAAGTAGCCTGGGATGTACCATACCCCCAGTCATATTCTGACATGATTTAGATGGTTTAGGTGGTGATTTAAGATGGCAGGATACAGGAACTGTGGTGGGTATTGGCACATATCTTCAATAATTCAGAGTGTGGGTCAGGGTCCTTTCTCCTATGTCTCTGCCCAAGAGTATTCAAGTTAGAAGAAACCCTCCAGGCATCCCTGGAAGGTTCGAATTTGTTGTGACTCAAGTTTTAATATCAGTTGAAAGTCATTAACTTCTTTCTTTCCAGTGTATGCAGATGACATTGTGAACTTCATTAAAAAAAGCCGAAGAGGAATATTTATCCTGAGTCCCAGCTACGTCAATGGACCCCGGGTCTTTGAGCTACAAGCCGCAGTGAACCTTGCCTTGGTTGATCAGACACTGAAATTGATTTTAATTAAGTTCTGCTCCTTCCAAGAGCCAGAATCTCTTCCTTACCTTGTCAAAAAGGCTCTGAGGGTTCTTCCCACCATCACGTGGAAAGGCTTGAAGTCAGTCCACACCAGTTCCAGGTTCTGGACCCAAATTCGTTACCACATGCCTGTGAAAAACTCCAACAGGTTTATGTTCAACTGGCTCAGAATTATTCCGAAGGGTTTTTCCTCTGAAAAAGACCTAGTGACGCAGAAACCCCTGGGAGGAATGCCCAACTCTGGGAACAGCCAAGGAGCTCAGAACGGAATGCCCGATGCAAGGAACAAGGGAACTCAGAACCTCCTTCTCTCTAGCCACCAGGAGAGGTGTTGATGGGCAAGCAGAACTTGCTGTGTGGATCAGGCTGATAGAAAATTGAGCTTTTTTGCTCTCAATGCCAAGCAGGCTTGACAGGCAGTGGAATGAAGCAGTGTCTATGGTTTTAGTGTCTGAGTTCCTGGAACAGACACATGGAAAGTTAATACTCCAGACCTCTGCTGTGTGCTCAGCACACATTTCCCTGAGAGCTTCTAAGCAGCCTGAGCAGAATCAACAGAAGTTGCTCCATGGGCTGTCCAACATTCATGCATGCATGCATGCCTATTTTGCACTAAATGTATGAATTTATCATATGTTTCCGTGTATGTGCAATCAGGATTTTATTTTGTTAGATATGAGTGATTGAAACTCCATCTAAAGCCCTTCTGTAAAGAAATTTTGCTGTATGCTTATCCATCAACTCTACAGAGGAAGAATATAGAAGGTGAGACAGCATACAATCTTCTGGGTCTCTATAGGACATGACCACTTTGAAGGCATGAACTAGGTATGTTTCTAGACAGGCAGTTGAACAATGTGCATGGGATCTGTTGTTGGCAGAAAGTATCATGACTCACAAATGTATTTAGCGAGCTCTGTGTCCAAGCTTAGAAAGGTACACTATAGAATGGTGGTCATTCCCCTTGTGTCTTAGGGGCTGGGTGAGAGTTGTACTTTCTTTCCTGCTCAATACCGTAAGTTAAAGTCACATCTCAAGTCACTAGTGCCAGAAAAAAATACATGTTTAACACTCAGTGTCAAAAATTTGAGGGAGGCAGCAATCGTCAAGCAGAGTCTGAGGCATAAGTGCGCACATCCGTTGTCAAGCAGCAAGAATACAACAGATGCCATACCTCTTGCATGAGCCATTTGCCTGCTGAGAGTAGTACCCTGTATGGACACTGATTGACTGAGTGGTCTTAGGGGAAGTCTTCCTTGGTAACAAGATGATGTGTTTAAGGGCTGGGTCATCGTTTTGATTAACAAGGTGAATTTGATGCCCATAACTTGGTCTGTATCTAAAACAGGGTTTGAGTTGATGTGGCTGTATATGATCTTTGAACACCACCTTTCCTGACGGAACAGGGTGGCTCATCATGTGGGTAGTGAAGGCAGCACCTCATGAACTGGCTCCCACATCATGAGTCACATCCACTGTGGACCGAATGAGGTCCATAGGCAGAGTGGGTCATCCGCTGACATCTGACCACTTGGTGCCTGTGTGAAATGCTCTTTTGATCCTCCTTTGCAGAAGAACCACATCATAAAAACCACTTTGGCTTTGGCACTAAGCATCATCCTGGCTGGAAATCTCAGAGCTAAAGAGGAACCAAAGAGCATAAATTATCCCTGGAGGAAGTTTTTGTGGGAAGGACCTTTGTGGGATCTCAGTGGGGAGGAACCCACACTTGTTGAACCACTGTGTCCTGGCTATGGCCAGGTTTCCTGGGTTTCTTGGTAGCCTCTCCCTGAGATCATAGACTCAGAAACCTCTTCTGGCCAGTGCAGCCAGGTTTATCTTGTTCCAAGATAACTGAGCTCCCAAGCCTTTGGCTTTACAGTGCCTCAGACTTGTATATCCATGAAAGTAGAAAGAGCCAGTCCATGTTTATAGAATGTCCTCTTTCCCATAGCTAGGTCCAGTGAGATGACAGGTTTGCATTTGGGGCAAATTGTTGTTAATATTTACCATGTGCATATCAACTAAAACAAGAGGAATAATCAAGACAAAATTCCTATGTTCATAAGACTTTGGCAGAACAGCTAGACTCAGCAGAGTGGAAGCAAAGCTGTGTTTTCTGACTACATCATCTAGATGAGGAGGCCACGTATCCTGCCTCTTGTTTCACATACATCGAACAAGTACAATTGTCACCATGCTTCATTTCAGTGTAAAAAAGCATCGCCATTTGAGTGTGGATGCTGTCCTTCCAGGACACACTGCAGACCTTTCCTTATGGACCCTGTATGGTTTCCCAGAAAGTTCTCAGAGAGAGTTCTCAACATTCATGTTATTCCAAGGTCAATACCTCAAGTAATATAAAATAAACACCCGCAGTCCTGACTACTGGCTTGTCTTATTCCAGCTTGATATGAGCTAAATCAGTTTGGAAGAAGGAACGTTGACTGAGAAAGTGCCCCCCACCAGATTGGACTGTGGACAAGCTTGCGATACACTGTTTTGATTCATGATCAATGTGGGAGGTCACAGCTCACTGTGTACAGTGTCACCCCTGGGCTGGTGACCCTGGATGCTATGAGTAAGCAGGCTGAATAAGCCATAAATAGGGAACCAGTAAGCAACACTCTTCCAAGGCTCTGCTTTAGTTCCTGTCTCCAGATTCTTAGCTTGTACTCCCTGGACAATAGGCCCGAGAATTATAAGACTAAATAAACCCTTTTCTCCCCAATTTGCTGTTTTATCTCATGATTTTTTTTTTATCTCAGTAATAGAAACCCTAATGGAGACACTAGCCTCATCTCAGCTATATCACCTGGAGACAGGCATAGAAAAGTCACTTTGAGGGCTGGTGAGATGATTCAGTAGGTGAAACACTTTCAGTGCACCCTGATGACCTACTACAATCTCTGGATTCCAACTAAAGGCATAAGGAGAACAAATTCTCAACATTTCCTCTGGTCTCCCTGCGTGCCACATCATGAAGTATGCACATTCTTTCTCCCTCTCCCATGCATTCACAGGACAATGATAAATAACATTAAATTTTAAGATGGCAAAAAAAAAATTTGTAGAGTCCGAAATACGAACAAAAATAAGAATCTAAAGCTTATCGATTTTTCCCTTTCCACCCAGTATCTACTGATCTAGACTGAGTCAGCCCAAGTCTTACAAGTGAGCATGAGGGCTGACCACAGAGCTGCGGATGAAGTGGGAAGACTGAGGAAGGATTCTCTAGCCTTTCTTTCTCTTAGGTTTTCTCATCCCTTCCCTGGTTCCCTGCCCAGATCTTAGGCAATCCAGTGTTTGAAGGAAGAATGTCACTAGATACTTGGGAATCTATATCTCCAAGGAATGAGAACTGTCCCCTTAGGTATAAGAATCTCGAGTCCCTATAGAGTGTAATGAACTCCTATTGATACTTTTTTCTCTTTGTCCTTTTGCAATTGAGATGTCCACAGAGCAGTGAGGTTAATAATCTCCAATCCTGGCTAGAAAACTGCTAAGAGGAGGAGAGGAAACCTATGAAACTGAAAAGATAGTACAGATTTCACAGACAGAGGCTACAAGATTGTTTATAACTCCAGGGCTCATCAGCAAGCTGAGTCTGAAGCTAAATGTGCTACCATATGCATTGAGATCTGAGCCATACAATGGCCACACTTCCAGACAGGCTGCCAGGGATGCATTTGGTGCATGCCTTTCATCCTAGGACTCAGGAGGTAGAGGCAGGTGGATCTCTGTAGACCAGCTTGGCCTACAGAGTGTGTTCTTGAAGAGCTAGGACTACAGAATGAGACCTTGTCTCAAAACACAATAAAAGAAAGCAAAGTGCACCGTTGGAAAATGAGTGTGGAAGGACTGGTCCCAAACACTACTACACTGCAGCCACAGCTTGACTGAAGTTTATGGCCTTTCTCTCAACTTCCTGCCAAAGCAACAACAAAAGACATGAAGCTACAAAGCACAGCATAGTAAGACCAGTGCTTAGACAATCCATATAACCATGAGGGCAGACAGTTTGGGTTGCACACCTGAGAAGACCAGTGTGCTGGATAGCCTCATGTCAAGTTGATACAAGCTAGAGTCATCGGAAAGGAAGGAACCTCAGTTGAGAAAATGCTTCCATAAGATCCAGCTATAGATATTTTCTTGATTCGTGATTGACGGGGAAGGGCCCAGACCATTGTGGGTGGTGTTATCCCTGGGGCTGATGGTCCTGGGTTCTATAAGAAAGCAGGCAAGGCAAGCCATGGGGAGCAAGCCAGTAAGCAGCACTCCTCCACAACCCCTGCACCAGCTCCTGCCTGTATATATATATGTATATATATATATATATATATATGCATGCACACACAGGAACATACACACACATATGCCTGAACATGTGTGTGTACTGAACAAATGTGAATGTGTAAACATACGTACAAAAAAACAGTTATGATATTTCTGAAAATATTCTCAGTGTGGGTACAGATAGTTAACCGCAACCTAGAGGAGCTAGGGAAGGGCCTATCTAGCAATAAGGTACATCTAACTTAAGGAGGTGAAACAGACTTTAAGGAGAATGAGAAAGTAATGCTTTAATTTGGTGGACTGCTACTAAAAGAAATCAACAAAAATTCAAATATTACTAAAACACAATACACAATGGAATACTATTCAACCCCCACAAAAAGAAATTTCTGTACTGTCACTACATGGATGGATATAGAGAATATATTAGGTAAGGAAACCAAAACAAACAAAAACCTATTATGAGACGATGAACACTAAACACTTACATGAAGAATCTAAAATAGTCAAATCCCTAGGATCAAAGGCTGGAATGAAACTTACCAAGGCTTGGAGGTCAGGGTAGAAGAGGAATGCAGTGTCTATCTGTGGAAATGAATGGTGATCTGCTTTGCCATGTTGCAAGTATAGAAAGGAACACTGGTCACAAACCTGGAATTGGTCATCTAGGTACACCTAATGATAACTGTTCACACTACAGCAAAACTGTAGAAGATTAAATAGTAAAAATGCCCCTGCAAAGAAACACCAAAAAGATGGAAAGAGTAAGATGAAGAAATACAAGGAAATAAACAGGATTATGACCAAAAATGGTAGACAGAATCTATACATATTAATATTCATACTAAATATCCAATGTCAAAACAATAATTAAAGGCATATTACTAATAAGATTTTTTAATGAAACAATTTGTTTTTAATGTAGGCTTTCATTTATAACAAATAGGTATAAAAAAAGATAGATAAATGTAAGCAAGTAGATATAAATATTTGAACACTAATTAACACATAGTTGAAACGTCTACATTGACATCAGTTAGAAAGAATTACCAGGATACAGATGGATGTCACATTCAGAGAACAAGATGGCTTTCTACAAAAGCACAACAATAAGAAAGCAGCCCAGGATGGCACCACCCACAATGGGTTGCCCCCCACCCCCATTGACCACTAATCAAGAAAATGCCCTACATATGGATCTTGTGGATGCATTTTCTTAACTGAGGTTCCTTCCCTTCAGAAGACTTTAGCTTTTGTCAACTTGACACAAAGCTAGTCAGTACACTGATCTTCTCCCAGTACAGAAACACCTAACAATGCCTGTGTTTTGGAACACACTGGGCAAAACAGTGACATTCTGAAAAGAGAATTTTAGTATGTGGCCTAGAGACTGTTCTTGTGATATTTTGATGAAGAATGTGGTGCTTTTTACCTGTGTCTGAAGAGTCTACCTGAGACAAAGAACAAGATTTTCTGTTAATTGCTTTGACAAAGGAAGCCTCAGAACAGTCTGGTATAAATTCTGTTGTGTGGTTATAAAAGTTCATTCTTATGAAGAGAGTTTTAATGAAAAGTAGCAAGCTGAGAAAGAAAACAATACAAAATTTATGGGTTTTAGTATTAAAGAGGCACCAGGAAGTGGAGTTAAGCTAAATCCTGTGCTCATGGCTATAGTCAGATTAAAGGAGTGGTGACTTCAGGGCAAGATCCCACCCAGCTAAAAGCATAAACTTATTGTTTATGCTTTTGCAGTTGAATAAGAAATAGTTATATTTAGGTGTTATTGTCACCTGGTTATTGCGTCATTTGGACTTTTAGTCTGGAATGAACTACAATCCAGAAATGGGGGACACACCTGTGATCCAGCTTTTGAGGCTGGAAGGACATAGTCTTTTGATTCATATCTTGAGGAATAGGGGCCATGAAAAGCTTTGATCCAGGCATGTTAGTACTTGTCTTGGAGACAAAGCCAAGCAGATCTATGAGTTCAAGGCTAGCCTGGTACAGAGCAAGTTCTAGGTAAAGAAAATATCGTGGAAACCTGAGGATCACAACATCCAAGATGGCGACCACTGCTTAAAAGCTGAAGACCAGTTCAAAGAAGTAGATTAAAGCAATTAGCTAGAAAAAAACTTTTCCTAAATAAGATGTATTCACCTTTTGAATGTAACTCAAATTTCTCTAAGAACAACAGGGGAAAGAAACAAAAACAAAAACAAAGATTAATTCCACAAATTCTAGATTTTGGTAACTTTTCACTTTTCCTTTCCATCTCATTTGTTACTTTAAACTTTGCCAGTGGCTCTCAGGATAAACAAACACTTCTTTTCTAAGTTAATAGAAAAATAATTCAGTAAATAAATATTTACTGTCAGTAAAAAAAAAACAAAAAACAAAAATTTCAGGTATCTTTTCAATATTTTTGTATGACAAGTTTCTTTTTCCCCCTTTCTTACTGGCATAAAAGAAAGTTTTTAATTTATATTTCAGGAATATAAATCTGAGCATTTTCTGTGGAAAGTCAAAACATTTAAATATGAAGCAATTGTCTAATTCCTGACAATATTCCTAAGCCAGTAACATGGATGACAGATTACCTTTAGCAAGCCTAATTATTATTATACCTTTGTTAATAACAAAAGCTCAAAGAAAAAGACAAAACATAGCAGTGGATTAAAGAGGAGGGGATCATCAGGAGTCAGAGCAAGAAAAGATTATAAGGATTAATGTCATCAAAATACAATATATATATGAATATATAATTTACATAGAAATAAAATATAATTTTATATATAAAGAATATATATTTTCTTAAGCATATATATATATACACACTTAATACATATACATATATATGCTTATACATATATATTCTTAAGTCTAGGCATGCTGGTACATACATTCAATCCCAGCACTCAGGAGACAAAGCCATGATGCCTGAGTTCATGGTGTATCTACAGAGCAAGCTGCAAGACAGCCAAGCATAAGCAGTGAACAAGTTGAAGAACAGAAATCTCTTGATAATGTCATAGAACAAGGGTGGCCATGTTCCAGCCCCAGTAAGCAGCAGAACTCAGCAGGTTTAGCTATGTAGCTCTGACTTTAAAGTCCAGAATAGAAGGCACTACTGGGACAATTAATGGTGGTTAGCTGGGGCTTAGAGATTAGCAGTGATTAAGGTGTGAAATCTTCTAGGAAGTGTTTTCTGAGAGCACAAGGAAGCTGTGTATTAGAGACAGCCAAGGTTATATTGTGATCCGCACAATCGTCTTGCCAGCAAGAATGCACACGGACACCAGGATCCTTCTGCAACAAGCGTTTATTGCATCTTTAAGAGGAAGACCCCAAGCCCCGAAAAGGCACTGCTTATATATACCCTGGAGCGGCGTGTTCATTTCTGACTGGCTGTTTGCTCATTACCTCATGTGATGCCCCGGGATGGGCTGTGACTTGGCATGCTCTGGCCCTTAGCACATGCGCAGACTACTTGTTTACAGGGAGAAGACACCAGATGCCGGCGCCATGGTGTAATGGCGATTGAGCCAGCTCGGGTGTGGCTCTCTACATTATATCTCATGTTGCAACTGTACTTGGTAATGTGTAAGAATCACCCAGGTGGTACTGGTTTTGAAGGCATGAAGGGGTCATGAAGAGCAGCTGAGGCTTGGTACTGTCTGAGGCCAGAGAAGGCCATTGGTAAAGGTGCAGCCTCAGTTTCAGTTAATGGCCCAGTACTGAAAGGGTCATGCAAAGGAATTGAGGCTTGGGATCCTGAAGAGAGTCTATGAAAGGTTATTGGTGAAGCCTAGTTGCAGTGGAAGATCCCAATGTATTAGAGATGTGAATACCATGGGATGATCACCAAGAACAGTAGCAGCAGTGGAGTGGAGTCAGCCTGAGTATAGAGTGCTATAAAGGGCAGAGCTGGAGAAGTGACCCAATCCCTTTAGTGGAACCCAAAGATCATATGTGGATACAAAGCAGTGAGGCAAGAAGCTATAAAATTAAAGTTGTGTTGGATACCTCAAGACTTTAGAGATGCCAGAGCTGTGGGATACCTGCTGAGGAAAGCTGCTAACAGAATGGGACCAGCCCAAGTGTATGAACTTTGCTGCTGCTGAATGCTAGATCTGCTAACAGCAGTCAGCAAGAATGGAAGGAGATCTGAAGAGCACTTTGACATCAGACACGGAGATGTGGAGTTGAACCAGCTGGTTTTGGGTCTTGTTTTGGTCCAGTATTTCTTCACTTTGAAGTTTTGGAATGATAATGTATATTTTGTGATGTTGGAGTTATGTGATGTGCTTTCTTTTTGTAGAGGGTTATTACAGTTAAGTAATTGGATAAATCTCAGAAGATATTTTGAACTTTGGAATTCTAAGATTGTTGGGAGTGCTATAGAATATAGGACTTTTGAAGTTGGACTAAGTGTATTTTGCATTATGCTACGATCCCCATAGACTCATGTGTTTGAACAAGCCCATGGGGGCCAGATAGTGAAATATGGTTTGAATATACTTGGATGAGAGAGTGGTACTATTAGGAGGTGTGGACTTCCTGGAATAAGTGTGGCCTTGTTGTAGGAATTGTGTAATTGTGGGGATGATCTTTGACACCCTCTTTCTAGCTATCCATGAGACAGTTTCTCCTGGCTGCAGTCAGATCAAGATGTAGAATTCTTGACTTCTTTTCCAGCATCATGCCTGCCTGGATGCTTGCCATACTTCCTGCCATGATGATAATGGACTGAACCTCTGAACCTGTAAGCCAGCTCCAATTGACTATTCTTCCTTATAAGAATTTCCTTGATCATGGTATCTCTTCTTAGCTACTAGGGTGAACATATTTACCTGGATTGCATCATGGGAAACAAGAGAGGGCAATGATCCATCAGCAGACAAGAAGTTCCTTGAGATTAGACTGTGATTCTCACATCACACCAATATATGATTCTCTCCACACTCATGTTTGCCCTTGGAGATCAAGTAGAGGAGAAGACTAGAAATTTCCTCCAGGTCTCTATGATAGTTTGAATGTGTATCGTCTGATCCTCTTCCACAGCTCATACTCAAAACTGTTTACTCTTGTGACAGTACCAGGAAGTAGGACTGTCAGATTCTTGGATGAAGAGTGTGTTTCCTTCATACATACACTGATGCCATCACAGGGAGGCTGGATTCAGTGTGATTAGAGCTGGTGTGTGTGTGTGTGTGTACATGCGTGCATGCATGTGTGCATGTGTGTGCATCTGTGCATGCATGTGTGTGTGCATGTACATGTACATGTGTGTGTGTGGTGTGTGTGCATGTGTGTTGTATACTTGCACATATATACAAGTGGGGATGGAGTGGATTATCTGTGCATGCCCATATAGAGACCAGAGAGAGATGCCAAGTACCTTCTTCTACTATGGCACATAGCATTGGGTGGCAGGCTTGCTGTTATACCTGACATTTTACATGGGTTTTAGGGATCCAAATTCATGTCATCATGCTTGTACAGCAAGCTTTTTTTACCACTGAGCCAAGCCTCAGCCACTTGCTTTATTTCTTCCTGCCCTTTCTTTAGCTTTGTCCTTCTAAGTCTACCACAAACTGTCTTCCACATGTCTAATGCAGCAAGAAGGTCCTCACAGCACCATGATCTTGGAGCCCCTAGACCTACAGTTCATTGAATTTTGGATTGTTATAAATTGTTCAGGAAGTGATATTCTGATATAGCAACACAAAGTGGACAAAGATAACCACAGTATCTCTCTGCACCTCGTTAGCTTGTAGGTCACATTTATCCAAACATAAATTCTTTTAGGCAAGCAAAAGGCTCTTCCATATGCCAGCATTTGTTGTCTTCCACCTTAGGGAGACTCCGCATCCCTTGAACTCTATTGCCATTATCACTTTAAGGGAATGGGGTACTCCTCCATGGCAGAAGTAGTAGAAGGAGACCTACTTGACACACCTAGCACAGAGGTCATGAGGAGGGGTGGAGTGAGAGGTAAAAGAGGAGGATGAACCTGGGAGAGTAGCAGGAGAACAATTGTGAACTTGGCTATGTTGCTCTGGACTCAGCTGTCCTTGTGACTCCATCTCTGAATGAGGGTGACTGGGAAGAATGTGAGTGAGCAGAGTAAAGGGTTAGGCTGCAGCTTAAAGCTTTTCTACTCATAGTTTAACTTCAACCATACAAAAAAATTTAGTTGCACTGGAGACAAATAACTTATGAGAACCCTTAATAATATTAAGGGCTCTATGGCAGCCTTACATATACGACATTTTTTTCTTTTGACTATGCTTATGATGCTCTTGTTCTATGGACCAAGTATTTCCTCTATTCTGTTTTTGCCACTTATCTTCAGCTTATCTTTAAGACAGGTGGGTAGCATCATCACCAATGCTACCACCACTACCACAACCACCACCATCATCATCATCAAAAAAAGTGACCAAATCTAGAGAGAGATTTAAAACATGCCTAAGATTACATAGCTTCAAGATTCTCCTTCTTAAAAACTACCAAGTCTCCATAGGGAGTTGTCACATTAGATTTGTAAGAACATGGAGTTAGCACAGGTGTGAAGTTGTGCCTTCTTTTCAAGGCTCACATTCATGTCCTTCCTATCCACCTTAGCGGTCCTCTTCTCTTCAGGTTGGAGGGTTTCTGGAGTTGGTTCCATCCTTCACCAGGTCTGTGTCTCTCTGAACTCTGGAGGTATGACTTTGGAAGGCACAGACAGAGTTCAGATTTTCTGTCCTGAAGGCAAGGTCAAAGCTCTTGACTCCTCTCCAGCTTAGAATGCAGGCTTTCAATTTAGGGAGATAATATAGCAGAAGCTGATCCAAGACCATACAGTTTAATTGCTAGCTGAGTACTTGGAAAGAAAATCAACCTCTGGATAGGGCCAACCAGTTCTCTATCACAGATCTCCCCCTTCCACCCTTCTCCCTAAAAAAAGAATAGAAATTTCAGCCTTGAAAAGGAAACAAGAGCTCATGGGCAAACCATGGATGACTTCAACCCAGATATACTGTGCAAATGTTTTCTGATAAAGCCAGTCATGACTCTACACTGTGGTGAGGTGCAAAGGGGAATTGATAATTGTGTTGAATGCCATTATGAGAGATGTGCCTTTCTAGTTCCTCATGCTGTCCTGAAGATGATAATGTGAGGTTTGTTCATTTTTCCTTAGGACCATCTCTGAAAGAAAAGTCACCACTGGGGCTAAAGGTTAAGGAAATAAAAAGGAAGACCTTTCCCCCGTGCCCCCCCCCAAAACCCACTGTTTGTCACTGTATAGTTGAAGCCATGAAGGATGTGAGTTTTCCTCACAGAGTATCCCACCTTCAATTAGTCCCATGAGGGTAGACAGGATATGGTAACCTAAATTATAAGGCATCTTATAGCAGACAGGCAAGTCAGGCCATTTCTTCTTCACCGCCGGACCCAATGTTTGGACCAGTTTCCGAGAGTACATGGCAAGGACCACAGGGATTCTTAAGACTGGCTCCAAATGGGGTCAGAAAAGGGCAAGTGTATGCGACCAACAGAATTGACTTCATAATTAGATCATATGCTCCAGGAGGCTGCAAAGCTTAGTGTAGAATTAATGTTCAGACATTTTATTTACCTGCTATGTACATGGGTTTCTTTTATAGTTGTTGTTAGTTTTTGTTTTTTTTTTTGTTTTGTTTTGTTTTTGTTTTTAATCTTCTTTAGATAAATTCAATCCTCATTGCCAATTTAACTGGATTTAGAATCACCTAGGAGATGCACTTGTCGATGTGTCTTGGGAGTGATTCCAGAGTGGGTTAAAGGAGGAATGAAGAAAAGACCCAGCCTGGATGAGAGTGGATTTATCCCATGGGCTTGGATCCAGGCTGGATGAAGAAGGGAAGAAAAGAAAAGGAAGAACATCAGTACTAACTCATTTTATCTCCCTGACTTACAAGCACAATGAAGCAGCTCTTATGTGTCCACTGTGATAGATGGTTCTCTCATACAGCTATGGGACATAACATGCAAAGACAGAAAAGAAGAAGAGGGAACTTGCCCTTATGCACA
This sequence comes from Montemys delectorum, assembly GCA_019843815.1. NCBI lineage: Eukaryota > Metazoa > Chordata > Mammalia > Rodentia > Muridae > Montemys > Montemys delectorum. Next base: position 2,649 of record JADRCD010188746.1, on the reverse strand, counting down.
TTGCCAAGATGGAAGACACATTTTCATTGTCAGACACTCAGAAGTTGACTAACAAAGAAGAAGAAATATGGAATAGTTCTATGCATCTGCTGGCAGTGCTGTATTCTGGAGACCATATTCCCATGTTAGCTGACATTAATCACTTTATGTCTCCATTGTGTGAAGCAGAGAATATATGGATTTTGTTTCGGATTCCAGAAAGTTACTCCACTGTTAGCATATCCCAATCCTTACATTTATTTTAGTTTGGAGCCCTCCACCCCAACCCTGCTTTCCATTTTGGCAACTGTTATTTGGTGACTGGTTTTGTCTTTCAGAATTCTGAGCCATTTGGAATACTATTATTATAAGAAATTCTAATTTCTTGGGGAGCATTGTGTTTCAATAGTTTGGCATCCAAAGAGAGTGCCTCTTTATGAAGTCTGCATTCCTGCCCAAATGACTATGAGCTCATCGATAAGCCATCACTTATATTACTATTATTACTGAGAAGTCTCATCTGGGGTACCATGTGTTACCAGGGAGATTGAGGTCCCCTCTCAGACTTCATAGTCTCATTTATAAAAACAACTCAGGAGAAGCTCAAGAACAATTTTATTAGAGTTCAAAAGAAAAACCACAAAGGGCAGGCATGCTGAAATCTCAATATCTATTGTAGAAGGGAGGTGTTTAAAAGGAAGACAGAAAGCTCTGTTTCTGAGTCAGTCAGGACAGCTCAGCCAGCAGCCACACAGAAGAAGGCAGGTAGCTGCAGAGAAGAGCAAACAAGTCTCAGATACAGAGGAAATACATCGATTTAGGCTGTGGTCAATGGCTGAAGACATAGAAAGCCAAGGGAAAAGTTTTGTCTCTCTGAGTTATGACCTGCCTGCCAGATGGTAGTGTTGCATGACTTAAATTCGGCAGAGGCAGGTAGGTCTCTGCATCTGAGGTGAGCCTGGTCTACAGAGTGAGTTCCATGACAGCCTAGGGCTACATGGAGAAACCAGTCTCAAATCAAAATTAAACAAAACTAAACTAAACTAAAACCAACCAAGCAACCAACCAACCAACCAATCAACCAACCAACCAACCAACCAACCAAACAAACAAACAAATGAAAACAAGGCTTGGGAAGGCAGAGAGTTTCCAGGCAGGTCTATAATGACTACACCCAGGGTGAGGAAGGTGGGAAGGAAAACTATTTCATCTCATTAAGGGGTAATTTTTCCTATCTTCTTAGCACACCTTTAGGAAATCAGCATCTCTGAGGCGTGGTCCTTGGCTGGGTGATTGACAGATCCAGATGGATTAACTCTTATGTTTCCAAGGATGTTGGTATAAATTGAATCTCAGCCCAAGGCTGGAGATAGAATCCATCCTTTTAACGAGGAGGAAATCATTTTGCTTTAATAGAGCCTCAATAGAACCCGATCAAGACTGCCATAACATTTCCCTTATGGCTATGCCGTAACCATAAAATCATTTACAAAATTGGCTGAAATTGGAATAGACATATATAACCCATGTCCACAACGAAACCCTAAAGATCTAATTCTGAAGATGTTCAGCAGGAGGGATTAGTCTCCGCATTGGAGTGTCAGTTACACCTTTGCATAACTTCCAGGTGAAAGGGGTCAGAGGTCAGAGCTCCCTTCTGGCATCACTTGCCTCAAGCAAGGATACTCTTGACACTGTGCTTTTTGGGTTCCTGGCCTCAAGATGCCTAGTTAGCTAATGGAGAACTTCCTTAACACTATGCTGTTGTGGGACAGGCTCTGTCAAGGTGATAGCTCTTTTTTTTTTTTTTAATTAGATATTTTCTTTATTTACATGTAAATTTTCCCTTTCCCAGGTTCCCCTCCAAAAAACAAACAAACAAACAAAAACAACAAGAACAAATCCCTTTTGCCTCCCCCTCCCCATGCCTGCTGCCCCACCCTCTCCCACTCATTGGCCCTGGCATTCCCCTACACTGGGGCACAGAACCTTCACAAGGCCGAGGTCCTTTCCTCCTATTGATGATCGAATTTGCAATCCTCTACTATACACATGCTGCCAGAACATTCAGTCCCACCCTGTATAGTCCTTGATTGGTGGTTGGGTCCCTGGGATCTCTGAGGGTACTAGTTAGTAATTGTTGTTCGTCCTAAGGGGCTGCAAACCCTTCGGCTCCATAGAACCTTTCTCTAACTCCTTCGTTGGGGACAATGTACTCAGTTCAATGAATGGTTGTGAGCCTCTACATCTGTATTAGTCAGGTATTGTCAGAGCCTCTCAGGAGATAGCTATATGCTTGTCCTTCCTTCAGTCTCTGCTCCATAGTTAATCTAGGCCACTCCTTCTGTGGGTGTTTGGTTCCCCTTTTTAAGAAGGAATGAAATGTCCACCTTTTGGTCTTCCTTCTTCTTAAGTTTCTTGTGGTTTGTGGGTTGTTCTTCCTGTATTCCAAACTTCTGGGCTAATAACCACTTATCAAAGAATGCATACCATGTGTGATCTTTTGTGATTGGGTTACCTCACTCAGGATGATACTCTCCAGATCCATCCATTTCCCTAAGAATTTCATAAATTCATTGTTTTTAATAGCTGAGTAGTACTCCATTGTGTAGATGTACCACACTTTCTGTATCCATTCCTCTGTTGAGGGACATCTGGGTTGTTTCCAGT
>JADRCD010188745.1:0-17719 GCA_019843815.1 Montemys delectorum | reverse complement strand
ACACACACACACACACACACACACCACAAAGAAACAGACAGACAGACAGGTACAAAGACACACAGAGAGACATACTAAAATAAAATTAACAAGTTATAGAAATGACTGACAATATTTCCAGATTGTGATAAAGAACACAGTTGGAAGAGTCAATGTTTCCAATGTCAAAATTTAATACAAAGCTAAAGGGTTAAAGACAATGAAATATTAGTGTAAGAATAGACATATCAGCTCAACACAGTGAGTCTGAAATCCTGAAATAAACTTTTATATTTCAGCTAATTGATTGGTTTACCAATGGTCAGAGATCATTCTCTCAGACTAGTATTAGGAGCTTTAAATATGACCTGTAGAAGGAAATACTTAGTACTCCTGCCTCAAACAATATAAAAAGTAACTCAAAATGCATCAGACTCAAATAATGTTCAAGTTAACTCAGATCAAACATTAATATGTAGTCAGGGTTTTTAGTAAAAGTATTGCATGATAGATATATTACCACATTGGTAGCTTTATGAAAGGAAAATTAGAATAATGAACTTTATAAAAAAATCAGATGTTTCATTACCTTCAATTTTGTCATCAGTACAATGAAAACACAACATACAATAGAAAATACTTAAAGACACTGTATATATTATTGTCTCATAAATGAGATGTAGAAAAAACAGTTTTGTAATTTGACAATAAAATTTAATATAGACAAAGGAATTATATATTCATCTCAAAATGGATATAAGTTCTTTACATATTTGTGAAAAAAACCAAATCCAACAGTTCAGTCTTTAGAAAAGGATAAATACAAGATAAAATACTGTTTTTTTTGCACGATAATTGTGAAATAACAAACACAAGGATGCTGATGAAGTGTGGAGAGACTAGAACCCTCATATACAATCAAATATTATTCAGTTATGAAATAGAATATTGTTCTAGTGTATGCTGCACAAGAGTGAATCAGGAATATATTAACCCAAATAGCATAGGTGTAAGCAGATTTTCAACCACATTCCATAGCTGAATTCATACCCAGGAATAGTTAGCCAACACAAAACAACCTTCATTTTTGTTCATTTTATTTTGCTTTGTGTTGTCATTTTTGTGGTGTTGGTCTTTTTGGTTTGTATTTTAGTTTTTGTGGGTTTTATTTGTTGTTTGAGATGAGGTGTGACTGTGTGTGTGTGTGTGTGTGTGTGTGTGTGTGTGTGTGTGTGTGAGAAAGAGCGGGTCAAAGACAGACAGAGGCAGAGATAGAGACAGAGAGAGAATATGTAGTTGGGTATGGATCTGGGAGGAGTTAAGGGGGGGAAGGAACATGATCAAAATATATTGTGTGAAAAAATTAATTAAATAACAGCTCACACATCACATAGTTACACTGATATGAAATGCCCAGAATTGGTAAATTCTAACAGTGTACATAGTGTTCTGAAGAGATTTTATTTTATTTTTTTGCCACTCGGATATGGGGTGCTTTATAATAGATAAGGAAGTATTGAGGGTGATGAAATCACTGTACAATTAGATGGTTGGGATAGTAAATGGTAATTACTAAAGTGTAAAAGTTTTAAATGTGAGTTTTTGAAATGTGAATTGTATCACAATGAAACTGTTATAAGGTAGATATATCCTCCCCATATCCCAGAATTCACCCCCCCCCAAAAAAGCAAAACAAAACAAACAACTGAACAAAAACTGTACAGAGTCAAATTACACACTGCTCTACCCTGTAAGAACACTAAAAACTGTTCACACTGTCTTTTCAATTTTGTATTACTTTGCTTGTAGACCTAGGAGTTTGGATTTCATGTACAATGGGTAAGTAGGAAACATGCACAATATCTTACTTAGATTACAATACTAGTTAACTTTATAAAATAAATATTCTGTAATTCATATGTTTCATTTAGAATAACATTTTGTATTCTATCCACTATCTATGAGTTGATTCTGTCAAATGCAGGCTGCAAGTTGAAAATGATTATATTAAAATGATTATATTAAAATGATTATATTTTCCATTCAAGGATATTGGAATCCAGAAGAATCGGGTGCCAACTGTTTTTTTCTTTCCATAATAATTTTATTAATTATTTAGGAATTCCAAATCACAAGGCCCCTTAATGCCAACCTTTACACACATGAACAATGGTTCAGGATCCAGGTGTTTGGCGGTGCCTCAAACCCGGTAACAGAAAATTGGCTATGGAGAAAAAGATCTAAATTTCAACCCCAGAGCTGTCACTTACTAGCTTCATCATTTGTAACATTGAACTAAGAACTTACAAAACTGGTGTTTACTTGTTAAAATGAAGCAAAGTACAGAGATTGGCTGGTATTATTTTATATAGAAAACTTCCAAGTTCAATGCAGAAAAGTCAAATACTCAAATCTAAATGTCAGTTCATACACATGTAACTACTCCATCAAAGATAGCTTGATTTTGAATTTAAATGTCACTGAAGATCAAAATTTCAACATAAATGAAATAAAATCTCAGATTGTTATCTTGGTGACTAAGAGCTACACTGATACAACATCACTCCATCAAAGTGTGCATTTTAATTATTTGTCAGCATATGAAATAAAAGCATTATATTTATATGACCACACCATACAAATAAAAAGAAATCAAACTGTTTGAGTTTCATAAAAGCAAATTCAGTAAAAATTATATTTAAGCAGGGTAGGGGGGCTCACAACTTTAATCCCAGCACTGGGAAACAGAGACAGGCCGATTTCTGTGCGTTCAATGCCAATTTGGCTTACAGAGCAGCTCCCGGCCATCCAGGGATGCATAATGACACTACTGTCTTATATATTTTTTCCATTTAAAATTTTTCTGCTGGGCAGTGGTGGTACATGCTTTTAATCCCAGCACTTGGGAGGCAGAGGCAGGTGGGTTTCTGAGTTTGAGGCCAGCCTGGTCTACAGAGTGAGTTCCAGGACAACCAGGGTTATACAGAGAAACCCTGTCTTGAAAAACCAAAGAGTTTTTCTATTAACAGGACTCTATTTAATAACATTCATCTATGGGTCACTAACCTTCTTGGAATTGCTTTATAAACCATCTTGATTACTTCGTATCAGATGTGGATCCCTGGAAATATTTTCTTCAAGGGGCCCACAGTGGCCATTTGAGGATGAGAATTAGACATTTCACAGCCAACCACAGTTATCTAGGATCCAGGGAGGACAATGTGAACAAAAAACAGAACATCTACCTGACTAGATATAAGCACTAAGAAATGTATCAAACAGCATATCCCTAGATGCCTTAGACTCCAGTGTGAAAACACAAACATAAACAAAAGAGACAATATGCCTCAGCCAGTAACCCTGAGAAAATGCAATATTGTAGATGAGAAATGTACTGTTGTTGAAGCACATAACAACTATGAATTCATTCAAGGACCTTAAAGAGAACATAAATAAATTCTTCAATAAAATCTATGAGGACACAGTTGAATAAAACAATGAAAACAATGAAAGTAGAATTTAATAAAGAAATAAAATCATTAAAGAAACCCCAAACTGAGATAAAACTAAAATTAGAAAATTTAGGATGTCAAAGAAAAACTTCAGAGATAAGACTTACCAGCATATTGCAAGACATAGAAGAGAGACTCTCAGGATGAAAGATAAGATGGAAGAAATGGATACCTTAGTCAAATAAAATATTAAATCTAAAATAAAATCCATGAACAAAACACCTGGGAAATATGAGAAACTATAAAAAGACCATGTTTATGAATAATAGGAATAGAAGAAGGAAAAGAAACCCAGTTTAAAGGAAAAATAAGTAATTTTTAATAGAAGAAAGTCTCCCCAACCTAAAGAAGGAGGTGTCTATGAAGATACAACAAATGACTAGAACACCAAATAGACAAGATAAGAAAATTAATATTTTATGACACATATCAAACAGTAAATATATAAAACAAAGGAAGTATAATAAATGTTTCAGGGAAAAAAACCATGGAACATATAAAGGCAGGCCAATTAAAGTATCACAGCTTCTCAGTTGGAGACACTGAAGGCCTATAAGGACTGTACGGACGTTCCACAAACTCTAAATGACCTCATATAATAGCCCAGACCACTATACTCAGCAAAACTATCCATCAAATTAACAAACTTGAGCAATGTCTATCTACATAGTAGACTTTAGACAAATGAGAGAGAGAAAGAGAGAGAGAGAGAGAGAGAGAGAGAGAGAGAGAGAGACAGAGAGAGACAGAGACAGAGACAGAGAGACAGAGAAATACAGAGAGAGAGAGACAGAGAGACAGAGACAGAGAGACAGAGAGACAGAGAGACAGAGAGAGAATAGAACAATATACCTATCAAAAGAAAAAATTACCATGATGTACTGGCTGGTTTTGTGTGTCAACTTGACACAGGCTGGAGTTATCACAGAGAAGGGAGCTTCAGTTGGGGAAGTGCCTCCATGAGGTTCAGCTGTGGGGCATTTTCTCAATTAGTGATATAAGGGGTAGGGCCCCTTGTAGGTGGTGCCATCCCTGGGCTGGAAGTCTTGGGTTCTGTAAGAGAGCAGGCTGAGCAAGCCAGGGGAAGCAAGCCAGCAAGGAACATCCCTCCATGGCCTCTATATCAGCTCCTGCTTCCTGACCTGCTTGAGTTCCAGTCCTGACTTCCTATGGTGATAAACAGCGGAAGTAAGCCAAATAAACCCTTTCCGCCCCAACTAGCTTCATGGTCATGTTTGTGCAGGAATAGAAACCCTGACTAAGACACATGATGACATTGTAAACTAAACATCTATGTACTAAGCACAAAGACACTCCAGTCCATCAAAGAATCACTACTTCAGATAAAATCATGTATTGACCCTCACACACTAATAGTGGATGGCTTCAATGTTCCACTATTGCTAATATACAGGTCTTCTACAGAAATGCTAAACAGAGAAATGATGGACTTAAATAACATCTTCAATCAAATTGACATAGCAAGCATCCAAAGAATATTTAACCTAAACAGAAAATAATATACCTTTTTTCAGCAGCTCTTGGAAGTTTCTCCAAATTTGAGCACACTCTTGAACAAAACCATGTCTCAATAGATAAAAAGAAAATCAATATAACAACCTGCATCCTATCTGAACTTCACACATTAAAGCTGGATATCAACAATAAAAAAAATATCAGAAAGTTCATGGAAACAACGAACTCGTGGAAACTGAACAACTCACTACTGAAAGAAATAGGTAAGTATAGAAATCAAGAAGTAAATTTTAAAAATTTTAGAATTTAATAAAAATGCAAATACAGCATAGCAAATCTTTGGGACACAATAAAGATGTTTTCAGTCATGTTAATAGCACTAAGTGCTTATAACAAGAAAAAAATCTCTAGAACAAGAAGAAACAGCACACAAATGTGTAGATAGCAATAAATAATCAAACTCAGCATTGAAGTGAACACAATAGAAACAAACAAACAGAAACAATTCAAATAAAATCAATGAGATAGACAAAACTAAGAAAGGTAACTAAAAGATGGAGAAAGGAGATATTATAGACCTATACTCCACCAAACGGGACCACTAATGAAACATGGATGCAATTCTTAATATAAATGGCTTACAAATGTTAAATAAATAATAGACTATCAACTTAAATAGACCCCATTTCCTCTAGTAAACTAGAATCAGTAATTAAAACTCTTCCAACAAAGCAGGGCCATATTGAAGAACAGAATTATATCAGACCTTAAAGAAAGCCAACACTCCTCAAATTATTCTTCAAAAAAGTAACTGAAAGAACATTTCTTAATTTTTTATGAAGCTATTATTACCCTGATACCAAAACCACATGAAGACTCAACAAAATTATAAATCAATATCCCTTATGAGTATAGATGCAAAATTCTCAATAAAATACTTGACTACCAAATACAAAACACAGCAAAAAGGTTATCCACCATGATCTGGTATACTTTATTTCAGAAATACATGGATGTGTCAACATACATAAATTGATACATGTAATCTACCACATAAACAAGCTGAAAGCAAAAAATTACACGATCATCTAATTAGATCAATATAGAAGAATTTTGTTCCAGCAACATGGTTCCTCTGGCAAGGGATAACATCCAAATATATGACCCAGCCAGAATGCAAATATGCCATGGATTACAGTACAATCTGGCTGGAATACAGACATGTCCTTGGTATACACTTTTAGTCTCTAATGATGAAGGTAAAGTTAGTTTGTAGTAAGAAGCAGTAATGTTTGAAAGTGACATCTAATAGAGAAGCAAAGTGACAAATCAGAGAAAGATTTGATAAAATGATAGGATATGTCTAGCTGACCTGAGAACGGACAAGAAAGACAGGCTATTTAAGAGCAGCAAGAGAAATGAATGTTGTGGTATGTAGTGTATGATATGCATGTATGGTAGTTTTACCCAGACAATTTTACAGACTGGACAAGATAGGCACAAGTGGAGACAGAATGTTTTATAAAATCAGGAGTCAGAAGATTAGAGCATATTGCTAAAGAAATAATGAGGTCAGGCAGAACAATTCAGCTGGAATCCAAGAGAAGTTGTATTAAATCAGTCATCATGAAAGATTAGATTACAGAGGCTAGGAGCTTCCAGACCTAAGCTTAGGAATAGTTAAAACATAGAAGAAATTGCTCTGGGATCAACCCAAGCTATTTATGGTACAGCTCAAGTATGACTCTCATTTCATCACTTCATCTGAGGAAATAAAAGAGACAGAAGATGCAGAAAAATGACTTTGATAACATCCAATATCCTTTCATAATAAAAGTACTGGACTAGAGATACAAGAGGCATACTTTAATGAAATAAAGTCAAATTAAATAAAGTAGGATGTGCCTAGACTCAAAGAAATTTGGTGTACCAGGGTGTGGGGTATATACAGGGGTGCCCCACACACTCAAAGCAGAGGGTAAGGATATCAGGAATCATTGTTGGAGGGGGTGACTCGAGGGGGGCAATGAGTGGAATATAAAGTAAGAAAGTAAAATTATAAAAAAATAATAAAAGAAAACCAAAAGCCAAGTACCTAGTCAACAATAACCTAAATAGAAAGAAACTCAATGCATTTAATTCCACTAAGACCAAGAACAAGACAAAGGTCTACTTTCTCCATACCTATTCAGTATAGTGCTTGAAGTCTGAGAAAGAACAATGAAAAAAGTTCAAGAGGATATAAATGGGAAAGGAAAAAGTCAAAACATCTTTATTTGCTGATGATATGATTATATATATATATATATATATATATATATATATATATATATATATATGTATGTATAATATCCTTTAAAACTATACCAAGAAACCTCTACAGCTGAGAGACATCCTCAGGGAAGTAGCAAGATACAAAATTAACACACAAAACTCTGTAGCTCTTCATATACAACTGATAAATGCACTGAGAAAGAAATCAGGGAAACAGTACCTTTCACAATAGCATCATAACAAAATACCTTGGGATAATTCCAATAAAGCAAGTAGAAGATGTGTATTGCAAAACTTTAAGACATTGAAGAAAGAAATTGAAGGAGACACAAAAACATGGAAAAGTTTCTCATTATCTGTAGGATTAATTTAGTAAAAGTGGTCATTCTACCAAAAACAACCTAGATTCAATGTAATCCCCATCAAACTTCCAACACAGTTCTTCACAGAAACTGAAAGAGCAATTTTCAGCTTCACATGGAAACATAAACAACCTAAGATAGCTAAAACAAACTTGTATAGTAAAAGAAGTGTTGTAGGTATCATCATCCCAGATTTCAAGTTGTGGTATAAAATTATAGTGATAAAAATATCATATTATAGACATAAAAATAGACACTTTGAGTTAAAGGCTCAGAAACAAATTAAAGACTCAGACATAACTATATACACCAATGCATACCTGATGACAAGAAGTAAAAACTATACACTGAAGAAGACAACATTTAAACAAATGGTTCTTGTCAAACTGGATGGCGTCATGTAGAAGAATACAAATAGATTCATATTTACCACCATGCACAAAATTCAACTCCAAGTGGGTCAAGGACCTCAGCATAATTACAGATACTCTGAACCTTATAGAAGAGAATGTAGGGAGTAGGACCAAAGTCCTTGTCACAGGAAAGCAACTGCTAAACACTGAGAGCATAGGCCCTAAGATCAACATGGGACCGCATGAAGCATAAAAGGCTTTTGTTTGATGAAAGACACCACTGTTTGGGAAAGCAATTACCTAGAGAATAGCAAAATATGTTTACCAACTACACATCTAGTAGAGAGTTACTATTTAAAAACTATAAAGAGCTAAAAAAACCAAACAAACCTGAAAACCAAGGAAACACCTCAATAAAAAATGGTTTACTCAACAAAGTAGAGACTTCTCAAAAGATGAAATACATAAGGTTGAGACACACTTAAAGTAATGGTTAAGATCATTAGAAATCAGGGACATGCATTAAAACTACTTTTGGATCTCATCTTATACCAACCAAAATAGCCAAGATCAATAAACCAATGTAGGGTAATTATCTATTGCTGAGGGCGGGGCAATCTTTTATAGCTACTATAGAAATTAATGTGGTGGTTCCTTAGGAGTCTGGGAATACATCTACTTCAAGATATAGTTTTACCACTCTTGAACATATACCTAAAGGACTCTGCATCCTACTACAAAGATACTTGCTCATAAATATTTATTAATGATCATCTATTTATACATTTCAGGCATTTGGAATAGCCTAGATAATAAATGGATAATGAAAATGTGGTATATAATTTACATAATGGACTATTAAGAAAAAGAAATTACTAAATTTGCAGGGTAATATATGGAGTCTGTATTAGACAGGGTTCTCTAGAGTCACATAACTTATGGTATTCTCTATATAGTAAAGGAATTTGTTGATGTCTTACAGTCTGTAGTCTAACTCCCAACAATGGTCATCAGCAGTTGTGAATGGAAGTCCAAGGATCTAGCAGCTGCTCAGTCCCATAAGGCAAGCAGGTGAAGAAAAGAGAGAAAGCCTTCCTTCTTCCAATGTCCTTATATAGGTCTCCAGCGAAAGGACACCTCCATCTTTAATCCCAGATGACCTTGAACTCGGAGATCATCCTGTCTTAATCTTCTAGGATTCATAGCCACTATGCCTCAAGATCTTCATGTCAAGATCTGGGTCAGAAACTTGTATCTTTCAGCCTCCAGATTAGGACCACAATTCTGGATTGTAGTTCATTCCAGATATAGTCAAGTTGACAACCAGGAATAGCCATTACAGAGTCAAAAAAATCAACCTTAGTGAGGTAACCCAAACTCAAAAAGACAAATATTTTATGTTTTCTCTTGTATTTAGATGTTAGCTCTTAAGCCTTGAATATATTGCTACAATCCAAATAACCAGTATTTAAATACTTAGTTATGGACCAGGGTACAGGAAAGAATCAACCCAAAAAGAGGAAAATAGAATTATTTTATGAAGCAACAAAGGAAAATCTAAAATGGAATCAAATACTGGGATGTGTGTGTGGACCATTTGGGTAAAGGATCAATTATGGGAGAGGTAACTAATATTAAAGGCCATTCGAACAACCATATGGAAACCTACTACTGTAGGCATATACTTATTAAAAAGAAATATAAACGCAGTCACTAAATAAAAGGGGATACAATGTTCCAATTAGACATCTTACAATGCTAAGTAAAACCTGACTGTCATCTATATTATATCATCTCATGGAGTGAGCCTTAAATTCAGTCAGAAGTGTTCATGTTACTGGAATATACTCTGGACTATACTAAGCCTCAATCCAGCTACAAACCCTGTGACCTACAGTTGCAACCTATTTGCAAGATATATTAGAGCAATAGTGGCATAAACCTTATGAGAATAACCAACCAACTTCTAATTGTATTTAAGACTCATTTCATGAGAAGAAATCCATATCTGACACTGCAACTGTGGTCAAGAACCTGAGGCTTGATAGCCAAAGGGTCTAGAAGAAAACAAAATATTCTGGTAAAGGAACTAACAATAAAAAGACTTTAATACCATTCTCTTATAACATAGGTAAGTGCCTCATTTAGCCACCATTAGAGAAACTTCGTTTTTCCAACAGATGAGAATTATAGAAGTGACTCACAACTGAACAATGTACAGAGAATGAGAGACTTTGGGACATTCTGTTCTAAATGGGATTTTTTTTTTTATCAACTCCTCCCTGCTAGTCTGAGGGATCTACATGGAGAGATAAAGATTATAAGAGTTGGAAGTGAGGGATGACTTGAAGGAAAGGGTGTCTTCCAGACACAGCAGGCTGATGCATGTATGAACACACAGAGGCTTTGGCAGCATGCACGAGACCTACATGATTTTTCATTAATTAATTACTTTGTTTTCTTTACATCAGGATCACAACTTCCCCTCTCTCCTCTCCTCCTAGCTATTCTAATAATCATTTTCTGAGGTAGTGACCACCATGATAATGTGTGCTAGCAATGGCTTTCTCATTGTATGGATTCAGCTTAACAGGGATGCATCCTGGTTGACTCACCACTTATAACTGGTCTTGGCCAATTATTTTCTGCCAAGTTTTCTAGCAAACCATGGACAGATAAAACTTTCATAGTGGTATGTGGAACTATACAGCTACATATTGGCCACAGTGATACAGCTAAACTTTTATGTCTGTCAGCTTATAATAAATTATATATGTGTATATATATATATATATATATATATATATATATATATATACATATATAAACTTGTAAGAGTTCCTTTTGCTATGGCAAACACTTATGCCCATGCTTTTCATGCTTGCTGATAAACAGAATGTTGCTTTTTTTCAATAACCCACCCAATAATGTGTTCTGTTTTATCAAGCATCTGTTTGTACCTGGACCAGGTGCTCAGGAACATTCTTCTGGTTTGTGTCCCAACCCCACTTATAAGGATCTTTTCCTCCCCAAGTAAATTATTTTTACAAAACCAATATTCTTAAGTTTTACTATTAGAGAGGATACTAGGCCATGACAATTGCTTTAAAAATGGGCATGAGAGTATTATCAATACAGTATATAGCAGTGAGAACATTAGGTGACTAGATAAGATTTATCCTATTGTTAAGTGAATACCAAAGGCCTGTATGTGGAAAGACTAGGTCTCTGTGTGGTATCATTAGGAGATGCTATGTATTATTAGAAGGTAGAACTTTACAAGAATTACTTATATTATTGGGAAAGGTGCATTTGAAGATTCTCTAGGAATGTAATGTCTTTTTCCTCTTTAGCAATATGACTATGAATTGAGATGTTTGTTACAATATATCCTTCTCATAGTGCCATAGGATTTTCTACAGAAATCTAAAATGGTTGGTCTAACTGACCAACATTTATCTTTGTATGTTAATCATATCATTTTTTTTTATCTAAATAGAAAACTGACTTGCATAGAAATACATGTTCGTGTCCTTTCAACATTCTTATAATGAAATGGTAGCAACTAAAATATTTTTAGGAATAGAAGCTCTGGAAGGTGATTAGAAGCATCATTAATAAGATTAGAATTTTTTTTGGGAAACAAAACCAGCAACAGCAAATGGAAGCAAAGAGAGCCAGTTTATTCTGTTTTTCTTCATCACTTTTGGGACATATTCGTCATCTGTAAACCAGGAAAAGAGGCTTCCCTCAGAACCTGACTACAATGTCACTAGAATTTCAGACTCCAGGAGTGTGAAAAATAAATGCTAAGTGATGAAGGCACCCAGTAGTGCATTCATTCTGCACTAGCAATCCAAGTGGATTAGAAAAGCCCATTAGCTACTGTATTCATGGGGACTTTTAGTAAGATAGAGCATTTGTTTTTGGATTGATGCTATTGTATTTGTGAAATTTTTCCATATCAAGAATTATTGAAAAAGGAGGCTCTCAGGCATCAGCAGTGACAGGTCATTCCTGCCGAAGTCTAGGCCACCTTTTATATCTATACATGTATGTGTGTGTGTGTGTGTGTGTGTGTGTGTGTGTGTGTGTCTGTATTTTCAGAAAGTATACGTAAAAATACCATGAAGGTTTTATGTTTACTTGGAAATTTCTTTGAAATAACTTAGAAAAATTTCTGTAAATGTTAGAAGATATAGATGATAAAAAGAATGAATATATAATTTGAATAGTATGCAATTACTTCCAAAATACTGTATAGGAGAATTATAGTATCTACTTTACAGCACTACTTCTAGAAAGAAATTGGAAGGAGTTGTTAAAATATTGTTTCTATTTACATGTATATACAAAATACATATTGATGTTCATGACATAATTTTTCTGAAACTGTGTGTAAGAACCAAGATGTATTAGTTGCCTGAGTAGAGAAGGGCTGACTGTAAGGAAAATGGGATCAGGGAGCTCAGTCTTAATTATGCAATTTAATTTTGTTGTAAAACCTCTATTTAGCATCTTACTAATCAAAATGACAAATCTTGTGTGACATTAAGCTTTGGAGTAAAAGGTATTCCTGGTCTCTTTGCTTTTTAACTACTGTTCTTTGAAACAATTCAGTCACTTCGTAGGCCGTAAAAATAGATTGTGAGAATAGCACTGGTCATAAAATTGTGCAGTAAGAAATTTATGAATATATATGTACATATAGATATGAATCTAATATTTTAAAAGGTTAAGTATTTGAAAGAGAGTAAGGAGTTTTCTGTCAGTGGATTTGTAGGGAAGGAAGGGAGAAATATTGTAATTATATTATAATCACAAAGATAAAATAAAACAATAAGAACAAATAAAAATAGAAATATAAGGATAGAGATACAGAGAGCAAGGCCAACATGGAAGTGTCAGGAGAATGAAAGACAAGATTTGAACACAAAGAATAAAAATAAGATGAATAAAGTGAAGAAAAAGACTGTTATTATGAAGATGAGTATTGGTGCATTGATGTCAAGCTCCGGAGAGGCTGTCATTAACAATCTTGGCTCTTTAGTGAATGTAGTTGGTTAAATGAGTGTATGCTAACCACTCTTGTGGCAATTTCACTGAGAATCTATGTGAGAAGAGAATAAAGATTTTTAGAGTCAGAGATGGTAGAAAACTATAAGAAAAAAGTATTTTCTAGATACATTAGGTAACAGAAATATTAAATTTAAAATTAGTATTTACAACAAGAAATTTGTATCTTTCTCTCCTCCATACCTTGGAAGACTTTTGTGTAAAGGTTTATCCCACCCAATGGCTAACCTCTTCTTCCCAGGAACCAAGTATTTTAAGACAAGGCAGTCACTAACCACGTGAGATTCACATCCCAGACAATGGGAAAAAGACACTATCATCATCTGCATTAATAAGATCTGCATAAGCACAAGCCAGACAAAACCACTACATATAGGGTGGTGGTGGACATGAGGTCCTGCCCTCAGTTTAGGAGCTATTGACATTTGATTTCTTCTGCTGACAAAGGGACATTCAGTTTTTATACAGTGACACCTGGTGGATTAACCACATATTAGGGTAGGCCTCATGTCCAGGAGTAGTCTAGTAATGTACAATCAAATGGGTTGAGACAGATAATAGACATAGATATAGAAAAAGATAGAGATATAGATAGTAGAAAGATGGACATAAATAGTTGGTGTAGAACTAGATATATAGAAAGATGGTTGGTTCATAGGGGGACAGAGCTAGAACATGAAGTACAATTTGGTGTTTTGGAGATGGAGGATGGTCCAGAAGGTGTATGGGGTAGAATGCTTATGATGAAAATATATTTTGTTAAATTCTTAAATAAATTAAAGAAAATACATTGAAAAGAAAAGAATGAGCTAAGCTTTAGACAAGAACTGGACATGAGCATGGTTGTTCTATGATTTGCTAACAGCTCTCCATTAGAATAAGCCTCAGGTAGTGGTAAAAACCACAAGTCCTCTAGAGGTTACAGGCCATTTTCAAAGTCTTTCAGTGGTAAATTTATTTTATTTAAGGAAACAACAGTGACTTATTCTCGTTAAAATTTCAGGTACAGGGTGAATCTCGTTGTTGTTTCAGAGAAAACATTTGGAAACTGGAGATTCATTTAAACCCCATACAAAAGAAATGCATTGCTTCTTGTCATTTGCCTCCAATTTGTTCTATTGAACCTTTTAGAGAAAAAATGCAAGTAGTAACACTGAGACTACACAAGACTGTCCACCTCTCTAGATGATGTCCTACTAATCACACTTCAGTCTCTATTGAACCAGGGTTCAAATTGTCATGAAAGAGAAGTGATATTTCCTGGATTCTTTTCATTTCTTACCAAATGCAATGTTTAGAGTGCACCCTTTACTCAGTCTAGGACATGATGTTTCCCATGCTTTCTGCAGAGCTCCTTGTGTATAGAACACTCACTGCAGATGTAACTAGAAGACACATGTTTGCCATCCTCTTTAGAGCAGACCTTGAAAGGCATGATAAACTACTCTTTCCAATGATGACCCTGAGATTAAAAATATAGAATGCTTCCTAATATACAAAAATATATATATTGTTCCATTTCATCATTTGACACATTCCAAGTGCTAGCATTTAAATCTTTGTTTCTCTCTATTGTTGTTGTTGAGCCTCCTACTCTTTATTTTTACAAATGATATTATCAGTATTCACGAATTTCTAGACTTATGTTTCCCACTTATACAAGATATTTGTTTTTTCACTTTCTTCATTAATTAATATATTTAATTTTCTTTACATTTCTATTGCAGCTGCCCCTTCATCTTCTCCTCCTAGACACACCCTCTTACCTCATCTTTTACATCCCTTCTCCCTTCCTCTTCAGAGAAGGGGATGACTTCTATGGACATCAATCCACTTTGGCATATCAAGTTGCAGTAAACTAGGTTATTATTACTTCTATTGAAGCTAGACAAGGCAGCCTAGTTAGAGAAAAGGGATGCAAAGATCAGCAACATGGTCAGAGACAATACCTGCTTCTGCTTTTAGGGGTTTCTACATGAAGATCTAGTCACATACCTGTTACATATGGGTGGAGATCCTAGGCCCATTCCATGCGTGGATGCTGATTGATGGTTCAGTTTCTCTGAGTCCCTGTGGGCCCAGCTTAGTTGATTCTGTAGGTTTTCTTGTGGTGCCCTTGACTGCTCTGGCTCCTTTAATCCTTCCTCTTCTCTTCTATAAGATTACAGGAACTGTGTCTAAAGACTGGCTGTGGGTCTTTGCATCTGCTTCCATCAGCTGCTTGGTAAAGTTCTTAGATGACAGTTATGCTAGTCTTTTGTTGGTAAGTAAAGCAGAATTTCATTAATAGTGTCAAGGCTGTGTTCTTTCTCATTGGGTCAGTCATTGGTTGACCATGTTCTCAATTTTTGGCCTATCTTTTACCCTTGCACATCTTGTGGGTAGGACAAATCTTAGGTGAAGATTTTGTGACTGGGTTGGTGTTTCCATCCCTCCATTGGAAGAAAGTCTTGCCTGGTTACAGGAGGCAGGTGGTTCAGGTTCCATATAATCTATTGCTAGGAGTCTTATTTAGGATCACCCTTACTGATCTCTGGGAGTTTCAATTGTCCTAGGTATCTAGCTTGTCTCAGAGATAACCCCCACTGATTCCAGCTCCCTCTCCTGGTTCTCTCTTCCTTTGTCCTCCCCACAGTTGATTCTTGCTCCTCGCTTCCCTCCTCCCCAACTCATTTCCTACCTTCCCTTACTTGATGTCTATTCTATTTCCCCTCCTCCATGAGATTCAAGCCCTCTTGGGCCCTCTTTGTTACTTAGCTTTTTAGAATTTGTGGATTGTTATCCTGTACTTTATGGCTAATATCCACTTATAAGTATATTGCATGCTTATCTTTCTATGTCTGGGTTATGTCACTCAAGGTGATTTTTTTCTAGTTTGCCTAGAAGTTTCATTATATCATTGCTTTTAACAGCTGAGTGTGTAAATGTACTATATTTTCTTTATCCATTCTTTGGTTAAGGGATGTCTAGTTTTCTAACTATTACATATTCTTTACTGCCTTGAAAGAATATCACTCAAATTCATAGGGGAAAACAAACAAACAAACAAACAAAGAAACAACAACAACAACAACAACAAACAAGAATAGCTAAAACAAACTTCACAATAAAAGAACTTCTGGAGGTATCATCATCCCTGATTTCATGCTGGACTACAGAGCAATAGTAAATAAAAAAAAAATGAACCTGTATGATATTAGCATAAAAACAGACAGATTGATCAATGCAATTGAATCAAAGACACAGAAATAAACCCACACACCTATGAGTACATTATTTTTTGTCAAAGAAGCCAAAATTATACAATGGAGAAAGAAAACATCTTCAATAAATAGTGCTGGACTACCTGGATGTCTACATGTAGAAGAATACAAATAGATTCATATCTATTACTCTGCACAAAATTCAAGTCCAAGTGCATCAAAGACCTCAACATAGTATTGGATACAGTAAACCCGGTAGAAGAGAAAGTGGGGAATAGTCTTGAATGCATTGGCACAGGAACAGTTTCAGGAGTAGAATACAAACAGTTTAGGCACTAAGATCAACAACTAGTAAATGGGAGCTTGTGAAACTGAGAAGCTTCTTTAAGGCAAAGAACACCATTAATAGGACAAAATAGCAGCCTATATTTGAAATGATGATATCCCAAATATATAAAGAACTCAGGAAATTAGATATCAACACACCAAATAACCTAGTTAAAAATGGGGTGCAGATCTAAGCAGCGTTTTTAACAGGGGAATCTCTAGTGTCTGTGGAGCACTTAAAAAATGTTTAACATCCTTAGTCATTAGGGGAATGTAAATCAAAATGACTCTGAGATTCGCTCTTACACCCCTCAGAATGACTAAGATAAAAAACTCAAGTGACAGTTCATGCTGGTGAAGATGTGAAGCAAGGGGAACATTCCTCCATTACTGGCTGGAGTGAAAAAGTTTGCACTTTGGAAATCAATTTGCTGCCTTCTCAAAAAGTTAGAAATTGTTCTATATCAAGACCCAGCTATACCACTCCTAATTAGGTTCCCTAAAGATGCTCAATCATACCACAAGGACATTTAGCCAACTATATTCATAGAGTTTTATATATAGTTTTTAGCTAACTGGTGTTGTCTCTGTACTGAGTGGGGGAAGTGAACACAGGCAACTGCTTGTAAAGTTATCTGCTTTTGATACATGTTGGTAAAGAACAAATTTAATTTTCTCCACTGGATTTTTGCTGAGAACGAGCCTCTGCTAGGTCAAAGTTCCTGGAAGCAGTGAAAACAAGTGATTCAAAGTCAAATCGTGGGTTACAACCTGGTAGGCAAGTTCTGCTCAGATGGCTTTCCATACTGCTCTCTCTGTGTTTGTCTCCGCTCTAGACAACTTTTTCTTTCTTTTTTTCTTTTTTTTTGATGTGAAACAACAATCAATTTAATAGTCATGTGTAGATGCTTGTCTACGACAATACTGAAAATACATATGTTTTTCTAAATATAAATTTTAAATAACTCCAAACATATTAACTATATATTTCAAAATAATACATCACTATTAATATTTCCTTTTTTTTTAACTATTAATTTTCACTCTGATGTTAATTGATTTTTTTCCCCCTATGGTAACTCTTGGAAGCATAAACTTCTTTTTTTTTTCTTTTGTTTTTTGTTTTTTGTTTTATTTATTTATTTATTTATTTATTT